>NNCF01130567.1:651382-744339 GCA_002313205.1 Laupala kohalensis | reverse complement strand
TTTTGCTGAAATTTTTGAATCCGCCTCTGCCTTAGGGCCCTTGATCGGAATTGATGGGATGGTCCCTTGCTTGCTTCCGGAGAGTAAATTAGTTTATTGTCCTCCACGTGGTCATACGCAGTTTGTACTGTTTTTTAAAATAAATTTAAAATTTGTTATTATTATAGAAGCATAATGAGATATCGGTTTATGTTTGTGCTTTTTTGTTCATTATTTCCTTTTTTGTTCTTATATATTCCGTGTAACAATGAGTCATATAGTGATTATTCATACCACTGGGCATTAACTATCATTCGTTTCATTATTAGAACTTGCGGTAGTTATTTTTCATCACAAGCAACTTCTATACATTGTTGAAAATATTTCCAAGAAGTCTACGTCGATACAACTCTGCATTGTTTTGTCCAAACATGAAACAATTCGTGTGAAAAATGGTGTCAAATTCACGTCCAGCCCCTATACCTACCTCTAGGGAAAGAGATGCCTTGTAAAATTAACAGAAATGACATCCATGACGAGTTCCGAGGTTTTGGTATCACTGAGCAGATAGTGACGTCCTGACCAATACTATCTACCACTGATAGTGCCATACTATCCAATACTATCAAACCACGAATACCAATAGATAACATTCTCACTGGATATCAATGGCAATGCGAGAAAGAAAGTTGTCGACGTATTACAAAATTCACGTGTGAAAAGCAGCGGGTACTCAGTTAGGATATTGTATCACAACAAGCACTGTTGGGGTAAGGTATCCCTGACATCCTTAGGGAGGGGGTGGGAAGAGGGTGACACGTAATAATAGCGGAAAAAATCCGATATTAGATTCGAAACCATACTGTTCGGTACCGTTGAGATGGATAGGGGTGTCCCCTATGCTATATAAGTTCACAATCTCCTTCCATAGGGTTGATAGGGTGTGCGAGAGCCGAAAACTGACTTATGCGGAACATAGCGGGATGCTATTATTCATTTCAGTGACCCCAAAAGCAATGCATTCTATACCAATATTGATCGTTTTCGCTTATATTTATATTTCATTCCCTTCTTACCCCACTCCCTTCGGGGAGCTAGAAGTGTCTTACTACACATGAAAGCTGAATTTTGACTTACACTGTATCAGTATGTCACCATTTTTAAACTCAGCGATACCGAAATTTGAAAATTGGTCACTGATGTGTCATTTTCTATAACTTTTAAATAGCACCCCCTTCCGTAGGGGTATATAATGGTTTATCGTGGACGTGAGCGTCATCGGTAATGGTACTAGTAGTTTCAGCGGTCCCAAAAACTTTGGTCTGAACAATAATAACTGCCCTTTTCAATAACTTTTATATTTTCACCCCCTCTCACCCTACATGAAGTGAATATATTCCTTAATAAGGGGTAATCGTAGTCTTAAGTGGCACGGGGAGTGTTACTCTCCACTTCAGCATCCAAAATATTCATCACCAATTTCGGTCGTTTTCGATTATTTATACATATCCCGTCCTTCCCACTCCTCTCAAGGGATGCAAGTACGGTCTTACTCCCACGAAGGTTGTTGCCAAATAGTCAGTCATCGCTGTACCAAGTTTGGTTGAAATTGCTTCAGGTATTCAAGAGCTATGGTGCGCCAAATATACCTGCACATCCATCAATCCAATGTTATATAGGTAGCTAGAAAAAATAGTGGAAGAAATTAATTTATATAGCTACATTATTGTGTTTTATTAAGATTCCACCTCAGTTCATAAAAAGGTTAAAGTTAAAATCGTAAAACAAAAATATAATAGAACTGTAAATTTTCCATTAATACGAGTATTAGAAACACTACACGGTGGAAATCAATCAGTTTTATAAATGTTTAATGCATGTTATAACTTTTTAACCATAGTAAATACTCTACAAATTATATCTGCTTAAAGAGCATGACACTACGAAACTTCCCGTTACTGTTAGAACGATTTTCTGTTAGTTCTGTCCTTGAAACGATCAAAACTAGTTCTGGCAATAGCTGAACGCCCAAAAATAGTATTAGTCGTTATCAAAACGCTCAATACTAGTTCTGGCAAAAATGCAGCTGCCAAAACTATTTTTGGTCGTATTTCAGTCCATTGGCCGAATTCGGGTTTTGTGCGTAGCGAAATACCACTGACAGACTAATCACGAAAGCTCAGAAAATATTAAGCCTACAAACTTAAAATTTAGCAGATAGGTTCCTTTTAGGATGTAGACATGGGTTAATAAAGGATTGTACGAAAATCCACCCTTAAGGGGGTGAATTAGAGGGTGTATGTATTCAATGTTTTATGTACAACAACTAAGGAGTGCTTGAAGTAATTTCGATCAAACTTGACACATGGAGGGAGTGGGAAAAGGGAGACAAGTTAAAATAAAGGTAAAATCCGATATTACATCCGTAACCACACTTTTCGGTGCGGTTGAGGTGGATAAGGACGTCCCCGATGCCTCGTGAGTTCACAGTCCGCATTGGTGATAAATATATCCCTAGTACCCCGGGGTTAGAGGTAGTAACGGGGGACCGGTAGAAATAATAAAAAACTACCGATATTGGTGTTGAATATATCGTTCTTAAGGCGCAGAAGAGGAGAGTCCCACTCCCAATGCCGCTTAAATCACCCTCTATAAGATCACCTTCTATAAGGGAAGATACTCCTTTTGGGAAGGGAATGAGATGTAACTGAAATGTAAAAATAAATAGAAATGACTGATATGTATCACTGATATTTCTTTCCTGAATAGAAGAAGATTGGTAGAAGAAAAAATTCCGGACAATGACCGGTAATCAGCAAGGATATACATTTCAGATGCTTTAATTAATTCTAGAATATATGAGTTGGTGTTTCCGTAAAACTTTTTCTTATTACATCAGTGAAAATAAGGGAATGAGGTTACTCATCAATACTATCAAATCGGCAACATTAATTACAAAATATGTATCTTTCTCTATTTCTTATTACCTGTTAAGTTTTAGTTTTTATGTATAAATTAAATTACATTATGTCTTTCATCAAACGGTCGGTCAACGCAAGCCGCAGAGAGAAGAATCGGTTCATTATCTACGTGACTGACGAAGGTGCTAGCCGAAACTTAATAATTTGATACACGTATTAAGCCCTAAAACTTGAAAATTTGGTACACGTATTCTCCAGGGATGGTCTTGATGGACGTCTGAACATCTTTTTCGAAATTCTATTTTTTAAAAATTGCATTTAAGCATTTTTGTTGTCAGACGCGCAGCGACGGTATCAAAAGGTTTGAAGCTCATTTCAAAATGAAATCACAGTTCTTTCCTCCGAGCGAAGAATGAGTACGTTACAAGTATATTTATATACTATTATCAAAGTATAAAATTAATTTACTGAAAAACAATAAAAATATCCTCAAAGAATTAACATGTAAAAGAATGTCCTGGAATGTTCTTAACTAATTTTGTAGTAAAATTTACACAACATTCAGAGTGAAAATATTATAACACATTGTAAACACGGGCAGCAATCCTTGCTCCAAAATAATTAAGTTGACAATTCGAAACAGGTGAAAAGTGAGAACACTACTACAACACTCAAACAAAAAGTTTGAGACACCTAAAAAAAACATATAACATTCATCCATTTTTTCCATAACTCAATCTATAAAATGCTTGGAAAACATTGTTGTATCCATCCTTTGTACATAATTATTTATATTGTGTTCAATATTTTTATTTCGCAACAACTGTCATCCAATGTATTAAAAGAAATTTAAAGAATGGGGTCCTTTAATACATAATACTATAAACATCCCCCCAAAAAACATAATTATCAGAAAAAATCTCATAAATAAAAACAGAAAAATCAATTTTGCCCTCCCCCCTGTCCAATGCAAGGAGGAATCATGGAAAGTAATGAGTCGTAGACCATAACTTATGTCCTACTGAAGAAATGATGCTGGTTTATTTGAAGATGGGGACATTTCATCATCTTGACTACAAGGATTCTATGTTATATTAATTTTTTTTATTAAATCTGGTAGAAATAATGACAAGCTGATTTTGTAATTGTAATTACTTAATTTTCTTTTAGGAGAAACGTATCGCGCCCCTACTTGAATAGGCAACCATCCTTGCATTATGCATGCCGCATTTTTCGATGCTTAAATGCATTCATGAAGTTAAGGAACTCATTAGCTGAGAAACCTCTAGATTTCTGGAAACGCGCAAACTTCGTAGAAATGTAAAACTAACGCTGATTGGCTCATATCAATTTCAGCCTCAGTACTTTTAAAATAAGCCCTCTAGAAGGCCGATTAGTTTTACCTACACCCTTTTAGAGAATATTTCTAAACATAACACTTCTGGAGTTGTGTTACTCTAGCATATCTATGTTTATCATAGAACAAAATCAATGTTAAAAAGATAATTCCATATTGTTATTTTATTACAGTAACTTCTCTTAATCATTTAATAGTCTTTCATATACTTAATTGGTTGACTAAGTAACGTAATTTCAGAGTTTAAGTCATGAAGATCAAATTATTGTCTGATGAAACTTCATTTAGGAATCTGTTAAAATTTTCTCGCAATACCATTTTTGCTGTCGCTATGAAGTTGAAAATGATGAGAGGATTTTTAACATTGCGATTTCCGGCGAATTGAACTCCCGTTTTACTTATCATACCAAATAGTTTTGAATTATGTACGAGGATTTTTGTGGAAATTGTGACCAAATTGAGCGGGATAGAAGTGCATAGAGTGAATGGGGAGATAATGCATATCTTTCGTGTCCAATTTGATTGTGTTTGAATTAAAGCCTACAGCGTGGACGGACAGACATCGTTTGGATGTACCACTTACAGTCCAAAAAAGTATTTCAACTTCTAAAGAAACTCAGTACACTTAATCTGGTATACTCGATTTATTTACATAATTCTCTAAACATTAATCGCGCGGCTTGAAACATTGCGACCTCATTCGAGTTTTGAATAGTCAAAGGTTGCTGACAAAAATTAAATGCAGACCAAAGAGAAAACACGGTCGCTAGCTATTGTTCAGTTAGAAACACATGTTCTATTGTTGAGTCACAAACGTATCATGAAGTAGTTTAATGAAAACGATTGGTGAAACTTTTAACAAAGTCGTGTTACTTTACTGAGAGAAAATTTAACCAAAGAAAAAAATGCATGAACGGGAACGCACTGTGTTTATTAGTTTAAATGCAAAGTAGTAGCAGTAAATTAATTATCCTCAACGTAATCGTAGGCAATTTGTGCGCTTCTCTCTTGACAATAAATTATTTAATAATAACATAATACAATGGTATAGTCTACTCTGTAATTATCCTTTAATAAGCAAAAAGATTTTCATTCGCTTAACGAGCATCAGTGTTTTAAAACGCACGAATTCGGCATAATCTTTTGTCCTTTTGTTTTGTTTCCTTTTTAGAATCATGTTCTCCTTTCATTTTCTTATACCTTGATCATTTATGTATTATGATAAATTTAGAAGAGTGTATTCCTGACACTAAGTATAAACGAAAACAACAGCGTCCAGGGACTTTCCTTTAACTTGTGTAATAATCCAGAGCAATTCGGTCTAATACTTTATCCCCTTAATGTCTGGACGCTAAATGGAAACCATAGTAGTAATTCTTCGTAGAGGAATCATTTTCATGTCTCTTTATCGCCGCTGCTTGTTGATGCGTTCAAGAGCCGAAGGTGGGATTGTATTATTCCTGTAATTTGCAATCCAGTGCGCCCCTGACTTGAGTGACGCAAACGTTGGACGAAGCAGGATGCTCAGCGCGCCGCGGTCCTCTCGAGAGGTCGGGAGCCGTTACACAGTCGCCCACTTGCCCTCGGGTTCGGGGCCCAGCTCCATGGACGGATTCGTACGATGTCGGTTCTGACCGCCGAACTCGAATCCGATACGCGGGCGAGCCATAGGTCTCTTTCCTATCGCCTTTGTCTGCGTCAAAACAACTTCTCGGAAATTAACCTGATAAGGACGTTTCATGCGTTTGGAAATTGCTGAATATTCCGACTGAAAAAAGGTCTGGCGTATCTAAATGTCCTCATTTTTTCGACGAAGTACGCCGGTTCACATTTGTATCAATTCTGTTTATTCTTATTGTGATGAAATTTTGCTCACAACAGTTCAAAAAAGTGGAAAATTGTTACCTACATTTTATTTCTTTACCCCCGCTTTTTAACCCTCTCGAGCAAAATGACTGCTGAAATAAAAATGCAGTGACAAGACGACAAAATGAGCCAATACATTGACAACAGAAGTACGCAACCCGCAATATGAATTTTCTTTCTTACTGAGCGGAGTAAGCACTTATTCCGGCATTCGATGGATTTCGTTTCATTTTATTGGGGCTTTACGGCTCGCCGACATCGAGGTCATTACAGCCCTAACATTTTTGTACAGGTAGGGAAAATGCTGTTATGCACTGAGGAGAGCCAACATGACTCTCCTCTTCCTAGAGGAAGATCTCCTCTTCCTAGAGGAAGAGAGCAAAAGGGGGGGGCGACAGAAGGGGACAGCCTATTCCTTGTGTATGGATTTAAAATTCATCCCCGTGTTCCCCAACCACCACGGGGTCCAACAAGGGGACACCCCACTGGGGTGACAGGGATGACGCGGGGATATAGCGGGGGCACGCAGGGTTCTTTAAGCAAGGTAGCTCCAACGCCACCGATTAGCGGGAAGGACCCTCTGCGCCCCCTCTCGCCATGGAGTTCAGTCACAGACCAAGTCCGAGCCGATTGGTCGGGGGTGGGTTAGCCCGCGATCGTCCGTCTAGAAGAGGCCGAGGCCAAAGCAAGCGTATTGAATGAAGCATACAAGGGGATCCTTCACGGGTTGCATGACCCCTCAACTCGCCAGGACATCCATTCCCTCCGACACAGGTCGCCATGCACTGCAAAAACATGGGTGAGCGTTCAGCACACAGAGAAGGCCATTAAAGAAGATAAAAGCGATTAAAGTGAAAAACTAGGAATATAGGAAAAAAGAAACGTAATAGAAAAGAAATACTTGAGAGCCTTCTCTGTATCCCACCGTAAGGACGTGAACCGACTCACTTCGACGGCTCGATGGATTCGTGATAGCACTTTCGACAGAGCATGGAAGGCGTCATTTATCAAACTCGAATAAACCGATGAAATTAAATCAATAAAGCACATCTCGAAAGTGATAGGAAGAAATTCAGGAAAAAACCTCCTCAGTCTTGGTAACGGAAGTTTTAGAAGGTAAGTCTGTTGACAAGGTAAAACTATCAAACTGCAGCTTTTTAAATGGCTTTAAATAACATACTCCAGAATGTAAGTTTACCCNAGATGATAAGTGACTGCACAAACTTAAAGCAAACATTTGCAGCGAAGAATAGGGTCTACATTCCATTGTACATGCCCATAAATTATACTTAGTTCTTTCATTTGATTGCTTTCATTTTGTTTTTTTAAATATCATGATTCTTTAATAGGTAATACCCCGTACATCGATAGAGAAATATTTCCTCCACTTCTTATAAGTCGGACATCCCGGTAATGTATTGCGTCCTCCGTTCTTATGAAATGTTCCTGTTTTCTTCGTAGCCTTGAACATATTCAGACATCATATTCCCGACTGGAGACGGTCATTATCAGGGACATGCAATGCTCTGGCCTTTCCTAGCCGTCTGCCCTCCCCCTCTCACCAATTCAGGGGATTGACCCTGTCTCTTATACACATCTCGTCGCCCTTCGATCCGTCAAAAGCCTGGAAACATCTCAAAGATTGGCAGGAACTCTCCTCTCTCTACCATCCCGAAGTCCGGTTTCTGGTGTTTACTCGAGACTACTGTGCTAGCGATGCCGTGAAGCTGCGTTGGAACTAGCCCCGTCTACATCCCCCTATAGGTGCGCAGCAGCACAGCTCGACTTTGTGCATTCGCGAACAGCTACCCCCATCCTTCATCCGTAACAGTTCATACAGCAACAGCGAGTACCAAACATGTAGGATAAATACCAATTGAGTGCATTTTATTACAGATATCAAGAGTAATTAGTTACACTTGCAGGATAACTACTGCATAACATAACAAATTCCATCCTTGCAAGAATGATGACTCAGTTTTGCGCAAATTTAGGTAAAACTAAGGCGAGTGAAACAGAAAGAGCTAGCAAAAATTGCATTCATTGGATCTAATAATCCGGACTGTGAACGACGTAAACTTTTATGAGTAGCTCCTTTTTTAAGAGATCCAAACTGTGTCAGATTTTGACAAGGTTTTCACATCCACATACTCACGATGACTAACCCCATAGAGTATTTACTAAATTCTACTTATTATGATACTATGTCTATGAACTGGCAATATCGAATGATGCAACTAGTCGGAGGAAGGGTGTGCTCTCATGGTTGTAACGAACACTTGACTACAGCATACTCAGCGTTGCACGTTACTATAGGACGCGTTCTGATTATGATAAGAATTATGAATGAAGAGTAAACACAATAAAGAAATCGAGTATATTTTCACTCGGATGTTTTGTTAGATTCAAGCAACATCCAACAGCGTGGTCGGTCCAGGGATTTTATTTGACACATGCGAAATTAATTTGGGCATCCTCTCAAAAAACTCGTCTTATTCCCCCACCCTTCTCGCCAACAACTCTGAACAAAAAAATTGTACAATGTATGAAATATTACATTAATATCCACAATCAGCATGGGCTTAAAATAACTAAGAAATAAGCGCAAATAGATTCACACATTTTAATGAAATCTTATCCATACGAATAAAGAATTGATGTTTTGTCGCAATTTTATTGTACCTTAGATTTAAACATAACAACGCCCTATTCATAAAAGAATGTGAGATAAATTGAGAGAGACTAAAAAATATTATTCTTTGTTTCAGTCTAAAACAATTTCTAAAAATTGAAACTGTGTCAACAGTATTTAGAACTTAAACTTCCAAAAGCAAGCATTACCAATCCATTTAGACGCTTCAGTGATGTATTCGAGCGTATATAATTTTTAATGATTTTTTGTTTAGAAAATTCTTTTTCCCCCTATCTACTCATAAAAGCAATACGAATATTACGTTTAGACTACAAATACATGAATAAAGAAATTAATAATTACACCATAAAAAGTTCTTTTAGGGCAGGTATCTTTAGACGACAAAGGTGCCAAAATAATAATTCCTTCCAGTTAGTCCCATTTACGTGACTTTTCTTTACCACGTGTTGCAATTGATATGTTACTTATTTGTGACTTCAGATAAATGTCGGTTCGGAACCATACATTCCCCGGCAAGCCAACATCTCTCCTTCCCAATTCCCTCTCAAGTCACGTTTAAGTGGAAGAGAAGGCCTGGTGGCTTGAATC
The DNA here is from genome assembly GCA_002313205.1 of Laupala kohalensis. Lineage (NCBI taxonomy): Eukaryota > Metazoa > Arthropoda > Insecta > Orthoptera > Trigonidiidae > Laupala > Laupala kohalensis. Next base: position 734,975 of record NNCF01130567.1, on the reverse strand, counting down.
TCGCAATAAGACAATTAAAAATAAATAAATAAAACAATTTCTGTTAAAGCCAGACTATGAATCTTAAGAAGCCCTAAGAACGAAGCATACTACATTGTAGGTATTGAAAGTGTCGATGTCCGCTTGTTGCTCAGAATGCTATTGGTAAATCAGGCCTTAAAGAAGGCTAAACTGAAAAATATAATGAACCATTTACAGCATATAACGTTTTCTTCCGTGGTAAATAGTATGTAACATTATTGCAAATAAGAGACACCGTTCCCCTTACCCCTTGATAATATTACTTTATTATACATTACGCTAAAATACAGAAAGAACTAAGGGGAGGGTAAACCGTTTCTAGTTAAATCGCTGTTTTGGACCACACAATATGATCCGTTTCACGAGACCACTGAGTTTCTCCATTGCCCCACACATCACAAAATGCATATAATTCTTCCGTGTACTCTACACGTGGAGAAGATATGTGACAACTTTCGGTCAGGTGAAAATTGGCGACGAGCCGGGAATCGAACCCGGGACCTCTGCTTTGATCGCAGGGGTTTCAACCACTACACCACCCGTTCGCCTTCCACAACTGTACACCACTTCCACAACGTACCTTAACGCTTAGGTACGTGTAAAACCGATAATTAAGTGCACACATAAATGTGTGCCGCCTGGTTCACTTATCTCCTGTATGGGGATGTGTCTCAGGTCTTCCGGGGTTTAGGTCTAGATGGAAATGGTGTACAGTTGTGGAAGGCGAACGGATGTGTAGTAGTTAACATCCCTGCGACCAAAGCAGGAGTCCCGGGTTCCAAGCCCGGCTCTTCGTCATTTTCACCTGACCGAAAGTTGTCACATCTCTATATACTGTGGCATCACAATGGGAGGTTTCTATAGGGGAAAATGGAGGAAATACGCCTTTCGCAGCTCCAGCATGAGGTTATTATTTCCTGCAGGGGTTGGTTCAATTTACACAAGGGAAAGCGTTGAAAGATCATCATTCCATGTCCGGTTAAATGTATCTTATTTTAACCACACGCGCACTGCTTTTCACATCTATCGATGCTTTGTTAAGTATTAGAGGCTGTGTGAACTGTTTCAGAAATAGTCTTCAAAAACAAGAAGTTTCACATCACTTTCCGGTTATATCGTTCGCCACGGATTTTTATCGTAATTCAGTACTGGGGAAATAGTTTTGTTTTTTAGTTTCTCCCGAAGATCTCTCGAATACTCCGCATCTCTATTATCCCACTTGCGGATAATCCAGAATCGACTGAACATAGAGTTATTAAGGTGAGTAAATGAATCGAATCAGGTCAATTAATTACAAATGCAATTGCCAAGGTTTTATGGGGTCGATAAGAAAGCAAATCCTCACAAAAACCCTTGGACTCATTTTTGGGAAATTTTTGAAACTGTCCTCCGTTTTCCACGAAAGGAAAAGACAATACGGACGGTCAAACGATATTACTGACCCTGCAAAATATATTTCTATTAAAACTGCGTAACCTTTAATATCACATCACTTTTTCTACACTTTATAGGAGGGAAAATAAAATGAAACTTACGTTTTTATATTTCTAAATATTACACTCTGTTTTCCGAATCAAATGACAGAAGCTGTCCTTATTCCTCTACCCTTTTCTACGTGAGTGCCATACGCAACATTTAGAAACAATAGATGCCAACAATTAGTATGCTACTTTTCTTCTGTAAGATAAGTTCTTACAAAAGAAAAACAATTTCTCTATTGATGTCCTGAAAAAGGTATTAATAAATAAATAATTTATACACAAACAGCACAGACATGCAGTAAACCACACATGTTAATATCATACACAGAATCGAAGTTTAGAGGGTGAATAGGACCCGTAAACCAAAATATCCACCAGAAATTAAGTTCCGGAATGTGTTTATTCTCATAAAGAACTCAAGTCTTTATAAAACCATTCCACCAACATGTCTAGCCGATCCAAATGCACCAAAGCCTCATGTTCCTTTGAATGTCCACGGAACTAGGTAAAAATGAACTCCCATTTTTCTTGGAAAGTATGCTCTTGAGATTAGGCAGAACTTTGATCTCGTGATGAGGCAACAGTTGATTCAATTCCAACAGCCTCTGTATCACTACTTTGCTGGAGCCCCTAGTTACAGAGTTTTCTTGTGGCACATGGATGCTATATTCCCGCTACAAACGTGACTGAGGCGTAATTTCCCAAGCTCTATGAGTGGGTATGGCTATTTTGTGGAAGGTTCATTGTAATTATTTAATTGTAGTATCCTTTAAATTTCTATTAAGACATAAATTTGTTTCTATTGGAAATTCTTCAACCTAATAATATAATAAAACGTATCATAAGCACACGGTATTATAAAGCAACACATGTGCATATTTCTACGCATATGTTCTTAATTTATTCATTCTGAATAATTTCTGAAATTAGATAAGACAGAATAAATCGCGACAGGGACGATGTGAAGTTGAATGGTACGTTAACAGAGGAATTCTTGTTTGGACCTTTTTGGTTAATGATTCCAGTCGCTGTCGGGTTTAAGTTTCGTACGTACACTGTCACAAGGAAATTCAATATATTATGGGGCATGATTTAATACAATGGCACTTAAGCTTGGTCTTCCTAACTCTACGTGATCGGGAATGAACACACGACAAACTTTAGTCCACTGACTTAGGCCAAAATTTTCCTTTCAGGTTCGTAGCTGACGCAGTTCACCAATAAGGCAGCAGAAATAAATTACAACGTTTCATTGGGATTTTCCCCAATGAATTTTTCAATGGATGCCAATTCGGTTCAAATGTCGCAGACAAAAGATAAAGGCGCAGACAGCATTGACCTTTCTCGGACAGTGTTCCATTAAAAAAATTTGAGTAAGAGAATTCATGTTGATTTTCAGGATTTCTTCGATTTCTGCGTTGCTTTACAAGAAAATGATATAATAAAGAATATATCTAAGCGACATCAATTCGCTATGGCAGGAAAGCAGGAAATAACAGGTGTGTTTTCCATACTACCAAAAACTTCCCTCGGAACTTTGCTAGATCTTTTTTACGGTGTTCTATTCATAATACCATAAAATGAAAAACATGTCTTCTATTTCTCTTCACCCAGAAACGAAGATATTGAATAATTCCAACTTTTTCTAGTAACGAAGATGATAAGTGACTGCACAAACTTAAAGCAAACATTTGCAGCGAAGAATAGGGTCTACATTCCATTGTACATGCCCATAAATTATACTTAGTTCTTTCATTTGATTGCTTTCATTTTGTTTTTTTAAATATCATGATTCTTTAATAGGTAATACCCCGTACATCGATAGAGAAATATTTCCTCCACTTCTTATAAGTCGGACATCCCGGTAATGTATTGCGTCCTCCGTTCTTATGAAATGTTCCTGTTTTCTTCGTAGCCTTGAACATATTCAGACATCATATTCCCGACTGGAGACGGTCATTATCAGGGACATGCAATGCTCTGGCCTTTCCTAGCCGTCTGCCCTCCCCCTCTCACCAATTCAGGGGATTGACCACACAGAGTACAAGTTGAGGGCTAGCAACTTACATAAACAAGCAGCCTCTTATCCTCTTGAAGTCATCAATTTAATGGTCTCCCAAGTTTGACATTAGCATGAGAAAACAAAATTATAGTTATCGGAGTTTGGAAGCAATCTATGTATCTCGACAACCAAATGTAGTTTTAATGATAGTTGGTAATAACGCAAGCTCTTTTTCTCTCAGAATTTATGTAATCGAACATAATATATGTCACGAAATTTTGGATATTCCAGTCACAAATTACGTTGATTTTAAGTACTTAAAGTACGATTGATAGTAAGAAATTTAAGAATGAGTGGATGTGTCCGGGAGAAGAATATTGGTAAATCGAAACCGTCTCGAATATGCTAATTTGCAGGAAATATGCTATGTTCGCAAACACTTATCAATGACCTAAGAGGTCGGGTGTTGCGATAGTTGAAGACGGTCATCCGTAGAGACCTCACCAGAGTAAAAGCTGATTTGTTGAGCATAAAACTTAAGATCGAGGATAAGCCGAGTGTGCAAATTTGAAGTTGTCGTTCTTTTCTGTTCGGCAAATTTAGAACTCCAGACATTTATTGCTCTCGAAGTTATATGATTCAGAGATTTACCCACCGTATTGATTGGTCGAGCATGATACTAATGTACATACTTAAAATGAGATAAGTTAAATTATTTTCACTTTTATCCAGATAAAATCATCGAACAGTTTTTCGTTAGCACAGTGAGCTGAAATGTTTCCTTTGCTCTATTTCTCACTGATAAGAACTGCTTGTCATCTTACCCTGTCTTGGAAGCTCCGTTTCTTATCTGTACAGGTTGATTGACTATATCCAGCTCTGCAGAGCACAGAAAGAAATATTCAAAGACACATCTGAATCGGCGATAAACAAGGGTGTCGCAGAACCGAGAAATGAGCCCCTTCATTCTCTTCATCCTAGGTTTTGGAATAATTTGAAACCCCCTGATTGATCGTAAGTGGTCACAAAACTTTTTTTTCAAGAATAATATCAGCAATGTACTCGAGATGCTCAACAAATAATGAAGTATGTCCCAACGTTTCGAATTATATTACTTCATCAGGGCTGAAGAAAATTAATATTATGGCGCACAGTTTGAGAAATTTGGAAAAAAATCTAAGTATTTTCAAAAAAAAATTATTTGTCTTGACACAAAGACAAAAGTGTCATTTTCAAATAAATTCACCACTAAGAGCGTGCGTATGTAATCAAAGTATTTTCTTCAAAAATATTTTCTTTTCAGATGTTCCCTGAAAAAAGAATGCACAGTACAACTTCTTCTCTATATTGTTAATAATATGCATTCCTGGGTGTTAGATACATTTTTTGCACACAGATACTTCCAAAAAGTCTGATTTGGTCGCGTTTTGTTTATTTAAACAAATGCCAAACCTACCTTCGTGCCAGTCAACGATAATTGTTAAGGAACGTTTACACTTGAATACATATATGAACAACTTGTATGAGATATATGTATCGCAACTTTTCGAAGGTTTGCGATTTGCATGAGCTCAGACACTTCTGCCTCATACATGAATACGGCAGCATTTACACTATTCGATTTGTATCAGGGAATTCTTGGTGTATCGCAGGGGAAGAACACAAACTGTTATACTTATCTTCCAAAAAATAAACTAATCTTAACTACTTAATATAATACGCAATACTCAACACTTAAGATAATAGACTATGAGAAAAACGTTGGCAACAATGATATAACCTACAAAAACACTACAATAACAATAAAGTCATGAAATTTTGCCGAAAATTATGCAATATGGCTACCTAATACAAATTGCCAACATCAACGAATTTAAGTAATAACCGAATAAATATTAATCGTAGTCACAAAAGCGTCACAAGAGCAAGTGAATTGAATTGATGGCCGAGATTGGCGATGGATAATTGAATTTTAAACCAGTTTCCCCCAACCAATTAAGCTGACATTTGGCACACATTTATAAACCCATTGAGAATGCAATATTATGATGTCTAACTCAAATAATTTTTTTCCAAAAGTTTTTAATTACGATTTTATTCCGAGATAACTGGCGTCGGATTATTTACAGGAAGCGTCCCCTAAAATTCAATCTGTTTCTTCATACAAATAAGTATAATGAATTGCATAACCTACGCCATTTGTTTTAACGGAGAAGGAACTCCTTGATCTCTTATCAAAAGATGTTTATGCTACTGGAAGGTATTACCTCACGAACGCTACTACATTTGTGCTATTTGTTTATATTAATAAAAAGTTAGTGTTTAAAAAGTATTTTTTAGTGTTACATAGCTATGAAGGAGCAAAAATAATTATTACGACAATCAAATGAACAAATTCTATTACTAAAAAGTATAAAACAAAATAATAAATAAAAATCTTTTAAAAACAAGCTTTCTTTTAAGCCATGCACTAAAATGAGTAAAGTAAGTTTAGGTTTTTATTAAGGAAACTAGTTGAGTAACCGCGACTTTGCTCACGTGAAATTTATAATATACCTGCAGGGCTATTCTTTCCCACATTCCTATTAATATGTAGTGAGAAAGTCATCCATTAACATTGCTGGTTTGATAGTTTTTTTTTTTTTGTGGGGCTTTAGGGCTCGCCAAGGTTTGATAGTATTGGTGTGTATCCTCAATCCATTATTTTCTGTGATTATTGTAAAGAATATACATACTTCGGCAAGTACTTACTTACCAACCAATCACTGTCCTATGGAATGATCTGGTACCGACTTTTATGAACATTCCGCACGATAGGCGTTCTGAAGACAAACTATTCAACATAAAATATTAAATCATTTTCAGCGATAAGGATAGTAAGTACATGTATTTTTATTAGGATCTACTTATGTGAAATACGTAAGGAGACACTTGGTGTTGAACTACCTTAATAGAAACCTAAACTTATTTCATTCGTTATAGTACATGGCCTAAATAAAAGGATCATTTTAAAGAGGTTGTTTATTTATTTTTAAATTGTAAGTAGGAAACCCCACATTTTTTTGCATATTTGGATTCTCTAGAAAAATGTTCATCTATTTCACCTACGACATTGGACGTTTTTCGCGCCATTTTCGTATGATTCTTTTGTCTCATATTTTGTCAGATTTTTATTCCGATTATTTCGACCGAATTCATGGCCGGATTTTTTCGGTCCAGTTTTTCAAGCTATGCTTTCTCCTTTTATTTTTCGTGCACGTTTTGCCAACATTTTTTTTCTTTTTCGATTTGGTTTGGTCCAAATCTTTTTATCCGATTCTTTTGCCTGTCCTTTTTCGCTGTACGTTGACCATATCCAATGGCAGTGTCCGATGATCCTTACTCTCAAGTTTGGCCCAAAAATATGAAAAAAGGAGTATTATACACGTTTTGAGAAACTTTAATATCGTAACAGGTTTTTATTCTTTACAAATGCGACGAGTGTATCAACGGAATATTCTAACCGAAATGACATTAGTATATTCTTACTTTTCATAATTGTTAGCAGTACGTGATTTAAACTCATATATAACACGTGACGCATCAGTATTCAACCTTGAAATATTCAACGACGCTGAAGTAAATCTGCATTGCAGACTCGAGAACTTCGAAATACTTTTCGAATATCAAGAGAAGTGTATAATATATTTGAGCATTACTTGGAAACCACTAACGACATTTTAATATATAATTACCATTACATTTTAAGTTTATAACTTCACGTGAAATATCAACATAAGAGTTTCTTAGCAAGAAACAGTTCAATTTTTTTACCAACATTTTCGTACCTTTCTTGTCGTCCATTTTTTCTCCATTTCTTGGATGTCAAGAAAAATATTTTCTTCCGGTATACGATTTTTGTTTTGAACCCATCCACTCATATTTATACATGTGGTAGAAAGATGAACGAACTTTTCGTAATTTGATATTAATATGTGTGTAAGGAAAATTATGAGTGACTCTTACCACCATGTTTATACACATGGATATGAGAAAATACTTCAGATTGTGATGACTCTAGAAAATAACGCTAACACTACTGTTGGGAAGAACACTTGAAAGTAATTCATTAATGAGTACAGAATGTTGACGAGAGCATGAGTAAAAGAATCCATTAGGTCAATGATAAGCTTTAACATTCTAAGCACAACCAGAAATAGATTGCACTGAAAATCGCTTACCTATTACTTGCTAAGAAATAGTTCAATGACCTGTACGAGAATGCTTGTATACATCGTATAATATGTTCCTATTAGAACGAGTGAATCGATTATCATATCCGTTGACAGAACCTAAGTGAAAATCTGATTCAGAGAATTTAGAGAGGAACAAAAAAATGCATTTCATAATTTTATTCTCAGATTTATGTACCTAAAAAGTTTTAAGTAAAACTCACGAAATTTCAAACGTAAAGAAACGTTTATCTAAACAATTTACTTGAAAAAGTGTACTTTTCGTATCATACAGCTAACACATTTTCACGTCACCTTATAAACATATATTTTTATATATCTTTTCTTGCAGTCAAAGCTTTACATTGTGGCACTAGATTAAGCTAACTGTCGAGAGTACACGCTACTTAAACCGTCCAAACACATACTATTTAGTGTCGTAACATCATTAATAGCATTAGTTGGTAAATTTCCTTTATTGAGCTCAAAAGGAATAGTTTATTTATTTCTTATCGTTAATTTTTATTATAAAGGCTTATTACTCATGTTTATCCTTTATATTTATTCCTATATTGTATGATTCCCTAACCAAATGAATTTCCGATTCTCTAAATATCTGGTATTGGTGTCGTGTTGTGACTAAGAAACAATTTTTTTATCGTAATTATGTACCACCAAAATAGAATTTGATTATTAGACATAATACACACAAATGACTAAACTTTATCAAAATCTTTGTATTTTTTCACTATTATGATTCACGTCAGGAACTTAATAACAATGTATTCTAACGGATTAACGTCACAATTCGTGAGTTCACATTACACTGCCACTCCTAAATCGCAGTGATAGGTTCCTCTGAACATCTTATAAACTTGAAAAGGCTTTCCTCAGCTAGTGAACAATAAAGAAGTACATTTGTGAGGTAAGTATGGTCAGAGTCAAACCTTTCAAATAACATGTCCAAGAAAGGAGACAGAACTTGGGATCCACCCTTTAATTTTACAAATCATAAATATAGTAGAAATAATAAAAAGACATGGATAACAGGGTCTGAATAAATTCCATAAAATCGTGATTGCAGATGTGGTTAATATTTGTCCTTAAAGCAATTATAACAGATGCGACGATTTAGAAGATAAGGCGATTATCAGGAAGCGGAATACACAGCACACCACTCAAACTAGAGACAGAAATTGAACAATGTATTTGCTGATTACCCAATATCATAAAGACCTCAATTGTATTTCTACCAAAATTAGAAATCTCGTCGTTTCTTTAGAATACCAGATACGAAAATAACTCTAAATTCTAGCAAATATCAACCAATACTCTTCATACTCTACCCCGTTTCATGAAACTTACATTTCGAAGTGCAGCTCCTCAATACCCCTTAGGTACCAAATTCTATCCACCTTGCAGAATAAACAAATCACATCGTAGACTGCAATTGCGACTTTATACTACTTATACTCCTCTTAAATCAGAATATGCTCCTCTGACCTCCAATACACTCCTTTTTTCTTTACTTTACGCATGACCTATACGGAATTACGTATTCAAATCCCTCATAAATAAGCTATTTTCAATTCAGAATAATATTTTAAAGAAAAATCTCAAACCACCTCGTTTTGCTCTCTACAGGATTATAAACACAGATCTTCAAATTATATTCCAGGAACACAGGATACTAGGTTTCTCAAATTATTCATTCTTAAATATATCCTAAAGCCACTGGTAATGACATTGGAATCTGCGGTCTGTCCATGTTTAAATATTAATCACTCATGGAACCTATGCCAGAATTTCAACGTAAACTTGTCAAATAAACAGTCAGACAAACCAATTCTCGAGTTTATACGTTTCTCCTAGAAGTATCAAGGAACAAAAGGAATCGTATCTTGCTGTAATAGAGCTTATGTGTACGAAAAGCGAAAAGGTGTTGGCAGGTGATGTGCGTCGTAAGATTGTGTTATACCAACAACTTGACTTGACCATAGTTCAACCAAAAACTTCGCTCACAGGAATGGACTTCATTCGAGATCCTATATAGTGTGCTGCCAGCAAAGCTCCTTTCAGACTTACTATATCTCAGTGCCATAAAGACATGGAGCCAAATGGACACCTGAACATGCTGGTAAAGAGCTTCACAATTAAAGGGTAAACACTACAAACTTTAAGTCAGACACTGGGTTGGAGATTTTAGTTCAATCATGGCTCAAGAGTGAGAGTGATTTGTTTGAACACAAAATTGTATTTGCGTTATGTATAACTTCGTGGCATGCTACATATTATGGAATTTGTCAAGACAATGGCTCGGATAGGCAATATTTTCCTTTTCTCAAGCAGATAGAAAGGTCAATGATAAAAAGAGGTCAGAAAAACAAGTTACTAGAATTCCGTTCCAGAAGACCGATTAACAATTCTCTGATAAGTTAATAACCCATTGATGAAGGAGTTTTTGCCATCTCATAACACTGCCTTCCATTTTAAGTAAAGTTCTTCGAATAAAGGAATTTCTTATGTTCTTCTAATAACATTTAAGGAGAATCCACTTAGCACGTGCATGTACGTAGTTGTGGTCAGTGTAGAAAATACGAATTCACACAAAATAATTATTTACACAAATTGTGCATAATAGGTCCCAGCATTGTTGCAATTTGGTATACACGCCTAATTTCGATTTTAATTTCATCTCTTCGATAATTTAATTTGGAAACTATTTGCACTTTAAAAAAAGAACCTCCCTCCCCTAAACCGTGATACAAATGTCATCAATTGCTCCTAGCCAGATTCGCTCTTTTCATGACAAATGTTGAAAGAGTTTGTCATGAATTGTGAACCGAATTTCCTTTCTCTCGTCAGCTGCGATCACATCACCACAGTCTTACGAATTAAAATAAATTCTTTCAAAACTTGTGAAGAGTCATTTTGATTGCTCGTTGCAAGGATTTCACGCAGTCGCATTTACTTACATTCTGTAGACATTGTTGATAGCTTAAAATGTTTCTATGAATTTGGAGCTAATGGGCAAAATGTCGTGTTCTACTAGAAAAACTTGTACGTCGAGTGGATATGCCGATACCGAATTCATCGATGACAAATGCAGAATTCCACTGTATTTCCGTTCACACACACTTTTATAATATTTTAGATTCATCACAACTAAAAGTGATAAAATATGGGCTTTTGGAAGAAGATCAGTAATATCTGCTCCACACAAGAAGACAAAAGCAGCGCGTGAAAGTCTCGAAGTCGTTTTTGTCTAAAATGCTGTCACATTATTCTCAAACTTTTCCAGGCCACAATTGCATAGTTTTTGTCAAATCTTAAAGTAAAAAGCAAAGCGCATACACACATTCTTTATATGGATACTTTATCTACTTTTAAAATATATTATTACAGAATATCAGTACTTTTAAATATATGTATATAGAAAATTATATGTATAACGTTAAAAATATTTTGAGAGATATATGGCTTGACACATACATGCATGAACCAAGGTACGTACATGGAATAAGGTTACACCAGTTTCTCTTCTCAGTTTTCTGTATTTGGACTTCTGAGACAATGCCCAAATGGATTGGGTAACAGCCGATTGAGTATCGTAGATTACATAGATGTCACGCTTAACACGTTAACAGCGTGAAGCATAGAAATTTAAAAAAAAATTAAATCTTATTTGACGTTATTAGCTTTATACGTATCGGATAATATTTTACATCTCATTCGAGTGACATCATTCTATTACTGCTCTGTAAATGTCGGGAAAATAGTTCTAATCGAATGGGACTAATCCAAAGTACTAGGATCAGAAAACGTTTTCTCGTCGATTTATTTGTTCTGGAAAATTTCTGGTGCCAACTAGTTCAGAAACACTGATCGAATCTCACTCTACATGGGATTTTTAGTCAACAAGCAGATTTAACAGCGAATGATATAGAACATCAATTAATACTTATTAGAGCAAAAACCCGCCGGTAATTTTAGAATTTAAGAGCAACATAAGAGAAGCAGATAAATTTAGTAACATTTTTGAAAAATTAATTTCACGGATATTGAAATTTACAGTTTGACGGAAACTGAAAGCCTTCAAAATAGAAATGATCGGTATGGTAGTTATCTTTTGCCACCAGATGAATGTCCCCTGTCTAGCATTAGCCAACCGCTGCAATGACAAAGCAAGTTCATGCTTTCTTATCGCAATTTAGAAAGACAGTCATTGATGCCACCCACACTGCTCGACAAGAAGAAAATCCTGTATACACTAGGAAAATTGTTAATTGGGGGTTGGGGGCTAAATATGCAGATTTTGACGACGACTTAGACTTCTCTGGTTTTAATGGGCGAGAATTCGAAATATTAATTAGGCGTCCTGCATTTTCCTCTTCATATTACAACACTAGTGAATCTCACACAGCGTTATGCTTAGCAGTACAGATATTTAACTTTTTACCAATGAAATAAATTTGCACTTTGTCTATGGTCATCTAACTAATCGAATTAGGAAATAACAAATTAATACATCTGAAACATACGTTTCTTTTCTACTAGATGTTCGCAACGAATTGATATTGTTTCAAATACGGAAATATTGTTCATTAAAAATTATCAATAATTACTATGAAATACAATAACTCAATACAAAAAAACAACTCTTTTGTAAAAACGAGACAATTAGTATAAAAAATATGCGAAAGATAATTTCGAGATTAAAACATTCAGGCTTCAATTCGAAACTATTCATGACTTCTCTCTAGGTGATAGAGAAAATCAAATTATACAAAATGTTGAATCACTTCAAAATCCAGGCGCCTGTCTTACTGTTCGAGTAAGACCGGTGAGGACGAACGCTTTGGGCGGAGTAGAAGTACACAGAAATCCCGAGAAAAGAAATCTTTACGCGCATTATTCCCATAATTACTATGATTGGTAATAATTGTTGGTAAAGACAATTACTCCTATATAGTTACATTTTTATCTTAGAAAATTGATGATGATTGAGTTATTACTTTCAACTGTCAAGCATTTTACAGTTTTATATACACAACGTACAGCATAAAAGTGGGTTCATAAGTGACATACTATATGACGTGACATTTTGCTCAATTAGCATTAAATACACAAACATTAAAATTTCTTCATAAATATACAGGTTTAATCCGATAAAGTTAAAATTACGAGAGATATATTCTAAATCATTATTAAAATTATAATTTCACTTACACAGTAGTTGGTACGACAACCACCAACTTAGTTGCTTTAGTTCAGGGATTATGACATTTAAATTGGACACGCGATAACGTTATTCATCATCGTCGCCTATATTAAACATTTTGTTTTTCGATCACTTACTTCTTGCACTTACGCGCTTTGCGGACCCCTTTGACCCACGAGCTCAGTCCCCTTGGGACACCTCATTTAGACCAGAAATAATGAGTACAATGATGTTTTTATTCGCTTATTTTAACAATCACACTTGATGATGGCCTAAAGAACCTAAGGTCGAAACGTTAAGTACGTAAAAAAATAAAAGCATAATAAGTCTACGTGAAAGGTCGTTCATGTGATTAATAATTACATTATTTACACACTGTTAATAATACAGGGTTAACCGACACTTAATCAGTAAAACAATTTCTTAATTTTCAGACCATTTTCTTTCTTTGGTTTTAAACACAAATTTTCGACGGTGGACACAGTCGTCATCAAGTAAATAATAACGGAACATAGAATAAACATTAGACATGATTTCAGTTGGGACAGTGTTATAATTAAAGACAAACAAAGAAACTACAAAAAGGAGCAACATAGGAAATGGCATACATAAAATTGAACAATGATAGTATTAATTTACAGTCTGTACTGATAAGTTCTCTGGCATTTATCTTCCGTTACTTTTCTAAATGATTTTCAAATGTTGTAATCATTGCACTCGCATCCGTTAACATTTTTCAAAAATTGAAATTTCAGTTACCACTCGTCCTCTCATGGGAACGCATCTATGTGTTTGATTTCGGATAATCATGATTGTTTTGATATGTGAAATGTTTTTTTTGTAATGTAATATTTGTTATTCACCTGATAAAAACTGTGTCCACAGACGAAACGTTGTGTTTAAAACTGTGTTCAACCAAAAAATGTAGCCTGAAAATGATGAAATTGTTTTATTGAATAAGTATTCAGACGAATTGTTCTTTATAAGATACTTAATATTAAACTGTAGATAATTATTTCCATTTCGACAAAAGAGAATAGCGTGAAAGGGGAACCCCCGGACTGTATATCACCATCCAAAGATTTGCCCGATCGGGACTTCAGCAGTTAGGAGTACGAAAATCCTCCGCAGGATATTTACGATTTTCGGTCGGTAACGCAAACTGAAAACGTAGGTTTTCAGTTTTCTTCACGGTACTTCGCCAAGGTTTCCCTTACTTCCAGAACTACAGAACGCTTCTCACGGCCGACTCTAGGTGTTTGGACGCCATAGGTAGAAAACCTTTCTGGGTTCACCAATAAACTCAACCCTCCCCACCTCCAAGGTCAAAACAAATACGGAGAATCTCTTCATTCTTGTTGAAAACTGCCAAAAATATACGTGCGTTCCCAGTGAACAATGTGCTTTAGACGAAATGTTTTTCACTCACTTTTTACTGCAGGTTTACCCATTGTACAAATAAATAGAAACATAGCCAATAGCAATTATTTAAGTTCCACTGAAGCTCGAGAGGAGCTCAGAAATATAAGTCCTAGTTTATAAATAATTTATTCTATACATCACGGTGATTTTGTAAATTAAGATGACTGTAGATGAGCTTGTGTTCAATCAATGAAAACGTTTTCAGATTATCTGATAATATAAACAACAATTTTATTTCAGAAAGACCTGTGATGTAGGACAAAAATGTTCACGGGCGATATTCGTCTATTTAAAAAAATCAAAAGTTTTCAAAAAACCATTCCAAAAATGATCACATTGACTTACTTTTGAGACACAATAACAACGAGAATTGCGCGTGCAACCCTTTACAGGATAGTAGTTTTCACAGAGATCACGTAAGAATACATTACGTTCTGACTGTCCAAGTCAAGCAAGTATAAACCCTGTGTGCGCACCTGCTCTGTCAATGCATGCAAATGCTAAAAAAATCATCGGGATCATCTTATCAGATTCGTATTCCATCTTTCCTGTATTTAGGTATTACATGTGGTTCTCCAGACATCCACTATCCACCTCCGAAGAGTTAGAGACCAGCAGGGCCCGTCCAAGGCCCATGCGACAGATGCAGTTGAATGGAGCGCCAGAGTCGCCGCCGGGCACCCAGCTCCCCTTCTTTAATATACCACACAGCACGATATTCTACGAATACGATTTATAAAATTTATCATATATCTTCTTTCTTTCCCTTTTAGTCATAGTGCATCTGCAATATCTGTCGCATAGTGAAACTCCGCACTTTCGTAATTCTTTGAATTTTTCAGACCGGTTTTCTTAGCTAGGGTGAGATGGTGACATAACTTTAATACAGATGTGCTACGCCCATGGCTCACATAGGGCTACTTATATTTTTGTTCAATTACAATAAGTATCAAAAACGGGAGGTTGCAGAGGAAGGGTGTCAGAAGCAAACCTCGCATCTGCCGAATAAAGCCCTTGAATCAGACCAGGAGACCAGTGTATACCTGGAGACCAGTTCCTTGCTATTTCAACCTCGTTGTGTTGTGAATTTTCGGTAGTTTGTAATTTGTTCCAATGTGTTTGGTCATATTCCATCACTGGTTTAGAAAGTCAATATTCAAAATACGACAAAGGACAATATTTATTTCTAGAAATTTTATTGGGACTCGAGGAACAAAGAAGTCACGGAATGCCTCCCCCCTCCCCAGAGTCTCGCCACGAAAACATGCGGTGCACCGAGCTGCACGGTAATAGTTACGCCACAGATGGTATGTGTTCAAACACTTGTTCACTAACCACTACGGAAAACCGTACAACAGTATTTGACTACTCGAAGACGATATGCCTGTCGGATGCGGGGAGAAGTAGAGAGTTCCCAATCTGAATTATTGTTATTCCCATTTTATATCAACAAAACGTATCCTGAATTTCTTTCAACTTATCTTCATAAACTTGCGAGGCTCTGTCGCACGTACATTCTGGTTAATGTTGATACAACGTACGTCTGCCTTTCGAAACAAATCGCCTGACTCCGCCCCGGTCTTTTTCCGCCCTACGCATCCGCCTAGGTTGTCTATATGGACTAGCCGGTCCTGACGCTTCTCTTAATTTCCTCCAAGAAATTTACAAGAGGATTGTTAATCTCACAAACTGGGAAACAATCATTCAAAAATTGTATCGCTGATTAGCATTAGAACTGGTGTCCATTTGTCAGTTTTGAACAGTAAGTTCCGTATCACCAGTTGAAGAGGACCGGAATTTGTCGCCTAAAACTGTTGATGGGACTTAAAACGAATTGCATATGGCAGCAAAATAATTGCGAGCTAAAATTACGTTATATCAAGATTCACTTATAGATCTGCGTGACTCATTCTTCAGTTCCTCAACGAAAATTTCTAAAGTTTAAGGACAAATCCAGATCACCATATAAAATCAATTTCTATTTTATTGATGAATGCAACGTGATAGATTTATCCAGAATTTTCCTTTTTTGTAAGCGTTGCTCTACATAACAACGCATATGATGGATATTGTTCTCATCAACGATCTAGTTTATCTCGTCTCAGAGAGGAAATCTTTGTTAGGAAAAGAGAATGAGTTCAATGAGGTCACTAACGTTATCTTCGTCTCTCATTTTCTCCGCTTAGTAACAGAATGCAAGTGAATCATATATTTGGTATCACAGAGCCACCGAAGAGCACATATGGATGGAAAGGAGATACGGCTTTCAAGCTGAGCGTCACGCCTCTTTTTCTTTAACTGAAATAATGCGCCTTTGGAATTGTGTGTTGATTTTTAAGAATGACATCGACATCCGGTCGGCGAGTAAGCTCTCAACTTCTTTTTCCAACGTCGTATTTCAAAATACTTAACCGAGTTGATTAAAATGTAAAACTCCATTCGCCCAGCTATATGAGACTAGTTGATTTCAAATACCTAAACTAATCAATATTTTTTATAATGTAAAAAAGGAACAATCATACAGTGCTAGCAACAAACGAAAATGATATTTGTGACGGACTTGCCAACCCCAGCACCCCACAAATTTTCTACAATTCAGGTCCTTGAACGACTGCAAATTTTTGGTGCTCAATGTCCTCCCGTGATTTAAATGTTGCAACCTGATAATAAACATCTACGATAGATGACAGACAAACGAGCAATTGAGAGCATAAAGCTGTAAAATAGTAACGGGCTCTCGATGAAAACATAATTGAGAGTTAGGGAGTATTTTGTTAATATCGTACACATTGTTCTTTTAATCACACATCTTGAGAAACCAATATTTTGACATAAGTTCAGTATAATACAGTATTCTGATCGATAATTGCGTGCAAAAGTTTAACAATATGTAAGTGCTCAAAGATATTTTGGGGTGCTAAGCCTCCCTAAGATCTACAATGGTATGTGGATTCCTACGAATAGGATTCGCTTGAAATGAGCAAGATTTCGTGGAAGATCGATACGCGGATATCCTAAACCCTTTGCAGAATTATAGAGTTACAATTTCTTTAGTCTGTCAAACTGGGTTGATGCCAAACACCAAGACACTATGTATCTGTTAAACTTTAATTGATACTACTAACTTGGGACTAATTCACAAGTAATTTCAGTATCATAGGAAATACATTTGTATTCATGATCCATTATGAAATAGATATATCACTTTAAGAGACTGGAGATTAACTATGATAAATTGTAATTCACATAAAATGAGTGTGCTGTATTGTTTCTACCCAAGATTGGACGTGTCTACAAAACCCTCACATTATGTTTCGGATAATATGTAAATGATTATTTATTTCTATATTCCTAAATGTTTCCAGGTCAATTCCAAAGAACGTCAAGTAAAATTGTTCCGAATTTTTAAATTTCCTTAAAAAAACGAGAAGATAAATCAGGTTAGCGACCCACAAAAATTACACAATTTGTAGTTATAAATTAGGGTGAGGTGACAATTCATGAGAGAGAAGAACGCGTGTCATTACTTTCTGCTATCCAATGTCTCCATGTATACAAGAAAAAATATGATTCGAAAATCGAAATCTCTCCAGAAATTCAAGAATTCGGTTAAGGTAGGACAGCTTTCCTAGTTTCGTGATGATGTGCAATATTTTATGAGTGCACACTACGGCTCTAAGTCGAGCCTCAGCTACCGGTTGGGTCGCAGGATTTTATAGTATACGTTCTCTTCATATTAGGGTATATACACATGTAAGACGAAATCTAAGCATTGTTGAATATTGAACTGAATATTTGTAGTAAATATATATTTGTCACATAATATTACATCAATATTAATGCCGTATTTTAAACTTTTCCTTTTCATAATAATATCAGAGACACTCCTCTGACAATATATACATTGAATTAACATACCGGAGCAATATTCAATATAATAAAACTGTTTGTCAAGAATTAAGAGAAAAATTCCTGCGCCGTTCATAAGAGTGTTTCAATTAATTTCTTAGGACAGTGTATTGGTAAGTACTTGCTGAAGTAGTCTTAATGATTCGCACCATATAGTTCAGTAGCCAGAGACAAAAATATGCCGAATCCAGGAAAAAATATAGAAGTTTCTATCTCAATCGCTCCTCAAGTTTTCGAAGGTGGTGAATCGTAAATTCTACTTTGCCACCTCGTATAACTTGTGCGTTTTGAGAAAAATCGAAAAACTACGAAAAAATCATGTTTCATTTTTTTTATTCACGACTCGAAATCCACCCGTTTCTACATAAAAGTATACACATGCGAAAATTATGTACATAAGATTTCCTACAAATTAGGTATTTGCCAATTTTTTGTCCGACAAACATATCACTGTAGAGCGTGGTAAATTTTACAACGAAAAATACACTTTAAGAGACCAAAATTGATAATAAATTAAATGTAATTTTCTTGGTGTAGGGTACTATTCTCTTAAAGTGTCTAATTTTCGAGTTATAAGCAAAAAACAAAAGAAAAATTGTATTTTAGGGTCAATTTCTAAATTTGGGTTGAAATTCACCGCGCTCTAGCGCTATATCTGCTCGTCCGACAAAAAATCGACAAAGACCTAATTTGTAGGAAATCTTACATACATAATTTTTGAATACGTATATTTTTTCTAGAAATGATTGGATTTCGAATCATAAACAAAAAAGTAAAGAAAAAAAACGCATTTTTCGAATTTTTCTCAAAAACGGACAAACTTCACGAGGTAGCAAAGTAGAAATTAGGATTCAGCACCTCCGAAAACGTAAGGAACGATTGAGAAACAACTTCTATATTTATTTCTCCGTCAAACTAGCATATGACTACTAATAAGTATTTTGAAGCACACTAACAAACACAAACACACAGAGATAAACTTGAAATTTTGCCGATAGGTTCCTTTTTGTGGTGTAGACATCCGCTAAGAAAGGATTTTAAAGAAACGGGGTGAAATGGAGGTTGGACTGTTTTATGTATGTATCCCACTAAAACTCTAGAGTGCCTGCAGCATTTTCATCAAAAATTGATACACTTATGACTATCAAAACAAACACTGTGGGGGTAAATCATCATTGTGTCCCTAGAGAGGGGGGGAAGGGGGTGACATCTAGAAATAATGGAAAAAACTGATATTACATTCGAAACCATACTTTTCGGTGTCGTTGAGATGGATAAGGAAGCCCCCAATGTTTGTATGTTCACAATCAGTCCACATTAGAGATACTATACCCCTAACATGGGGTAGGGATGGGAATCAGAGGTAGGTAAAAATAATTTTAAAAAACTATATTGTTTTTTGTGGGGTTTTAGAGCTCGTCGACATCGAGGTCAGTAGAGCCCTTAAAACTTGTACAGGTAGGGAAAATGCAGTTACGCACTAGGGAGAGCCAACATGACTCTCCCCGCGTGTGGGACTCGCCGAATGACTCAACCATACCCACTAAAAACCCTCCTGAATTACAACTAAAAAATTAAATATCAACATATCTCAAAACATTACACAAATCATTACAAAAATAAAAAAAGAAAGAAAGAGGAAAATGAAGATACCCTAGCCCTAATAGCGTCGGGATCGAAAAGAACAAGAGGTAACCAAGGAAGGTCAGGAAAGGGAAAGGAAGGAGCCCCGTACAAGTAAGTGGAAGTAATGCCAGACTCAGCTCGGGGTCCCGTGTTTGCCAAACACGTACTTACTAGATGCAAGTCCCTTGGGGGGATCTATATTGGTGTTGAATAAATCATTTTTGGGACTGATGAAGTGAAGTGACACCCTCATTGCACACATAAGTAAACGATCACCCCCTATAAGAAATGAATACCCTTTCTGTTGGGGGTAAGAAGGTGTGAAATGCAAAAATAATCGAAAGTGACCGATATTTATGTTGAGATCGCAGTTTTCGGGGCCGCATAAATTAGTAGTGACATTCTTGAAGACGTCAAAATTCACAATCAGCACATGTAAAAACCCAGGACCCCTATGGAAGGGGATGCCATGAAAAAATTACCGAAAACGACACACACATAGTACGAGTCCATAATTTTCGGATTCGCTGAGTTGATAGTGAAATCTCGATATCGTGCAAGTCTAAACTTAGCCCTCATGGAAGAAGGAAACCACTAGCATCCCTGGTGTGTGTGTGGAGAAATGGGTTTATGGATAAAAGTAATTGAAAACTAAATTTGAAAATGAAAAATAAAAATTGCATCATATGAGAATTTTAAACTACCAATGCGGTTAAGTTCAAGATGAGATCACATAGGGGGAAGGCATCCTTAGAGCTGGGAGTGGGAAGGGCGAGACGTAAAAATTACGTAAAAAGACCGAGGATGGGTCGAGACCATGGGTGTTGTGTATTCTGAGATGAAAAATCGTATTTCCTATGACATTATGTACCCTTCCTACTACATGAGGTGCACGACACCCCTAGAGGACTGGCTATTTTACAATAAGCAAAGTGGGGGTAACATCCCAGGAGCCCCTTGGGAGGTGGTGGGAGAGAGTGACGTGTAAAAATAATGGAAAAACCCTACTTAATATTTGAAAACACAGTTATCGGTGCCGTTGAAATTGATAAGCACACTCCCGACGCTTCGTAAGTTCACAAGTAGTCCAAATTGGAGATATTAGACCCCTACCATCCATGGGGTAGGGGCGAGAACGGGTGAAAGGTCAAAATTATCAAGAACGTCCGATATTGGTGCTAAATACATCAGTTTTGCGGTCGCAGAAGAGAAGAGCCACACTGCCTCTTAAGTCTACATTCACCCTTTACGAAGAAATGTGCTCCGTTCGGTTACGAGATGAAATGTAAAAAAAAAATCAAAAATGATTTATATTAGTGTTGAGATCATAGTTTTCGGGGACGCTGAAATTAGTAGTGATATTATTGCAGACCCCGAAGTCCAAAATCAGCCAGTATACACCCCTTGTACCCCAAAGGAAGGGCAGGCTTGTACAAATTATCGCAAATGATATCAGTGACGAGTTCACAGTTTTCAGCATTATTGAGTTGATTGTAATATCCTGTAATCGTGTAAGGCTATATTGACCCTCATGGGAAATAAGATACTCCCAGCACCTCCTGGGTAAGGGGCGGAAATGGGTTGACAAATAAAAATAAACGAAAGTTACCAATATTAGTGTTGATATCAAAGGTTTAGGGATAACTGAGATTATTAATGACTTTTCCGATTCTGTTTAAATCCACATCAGCTCCATAAATCCCAGCACTTTGGAGAAGGTATGACATAAACATCTTTTGAGAAGAGATTGTTATGATAACATTATAATTCCTTCACCGTTATAACTAAAAGGCGTAGGTTATGCAATTCGTTATACACATTTTTGTAAAGAGATGGTTTGCTTTTCAGGGGACGCTTCACGGAAATAATCCACCGCCAGTTATAACGGAATAAAATTGTAACTAAAAAATGAAAAAAAACAAAAACGTTTCTATTTGAGTTAGACGTCATAGTATTGCATTGTCATCGAGTTTATATATGTGCGCCAAATTACAGCTCAATCGGTTGGGGAAAACTGGTTCTGAATTCAGTTGCAAGATTTGGCCCAAATGTAGTAACTTAACTAACAAACTAACAAATGAAGTTAAATGAAAGCTCGTAAAATGGAAAGTACAGTCGATAAGTAAGTGCTGCTCTTGCGGCCTCGCGGACAGGGAATAGCCCAAAGGAAAGGAAAACCGAAGGCCGAAGCAGCCCTGGAAGTAGTAGTGAACGCTGGGGTGGGCGCACGGCAAAAAATACCACCTTATACGAAAAGGCATTGTTACGAAGCACAAGGTTGACCTTTGAGGGCTGTTGTGCGATAAAAGAAAAATATAAGAACATGTTAATGCTCTTATGGACTCAAGAATTTCTTTCTTCTAGTTAATATATAAAAATATGACTCAATTCATAAGTTTTCTCTGTCATGATACCCAACAAACAAGTATCCTTTAAGTGCATTCAAATTGGAGAGTTCCTAAATATATCACGAAGTGATTCCATACAGCTAGGAGACACATTTTTTACCAAAACTTTTGGATATAGGTTTTGCTTTTACGGAACCTCGCCTTTGTGATCAGCTGGTCACTATTTTCGATTCAACGCTCCAACGAGAATTTTCTCAAATAACCGACCAAGTCCGTTTTATTAAATAACGTTGTTTTTGTTTCCCTCATAGTGATAGTAAATAAGTAAATTTACTTTACTATCAAGAGCAACATTTAGCTACATGATTCACGAGAAGGTGTAACATTGAAGTTCCGAGTTTTGTTAAATAGAGACGAGCCCTTTCTTGTCAAGCCAGGTTTCGTGTTCACAACTCTCGGTCTTTCGGTAGAAATAAAAATACGTCAGTGCTTGTTTTAGAACGTCGCCTCAAACGGAATATCAACAATGTCATTTCTCTGAAAGTACAAAATTCGTAGCAACCTCGAAATACCAAGCTGTGAAAGGGCGATACCTCAAGAAAAGGGTTTTTAGGTAAATCCGTGAACAACTATAGGGTTTTTTATTGTAGACTCCTGACTTCTAATAGCTGTAGAGAGTATTACAAAAATTGCAGAAAAACACAGTTACCACCATTGGATTTGTAATTTTGTTTTGTATATACACAAGTAAAAATTTGGTTGTATGAATGAATATTAAATTTTTAAAACCTGAAGTGTTTCAAAATGCGCGATATTTTTACGATTTTTGCTAATTTGTCGACTTCATTATTTTTACAAAATAAACTAAGAGTGTCAAAAATAATTCTTATTCAGCGAATAATCACTGCTACGTTTGTGACATTTATTAATTTCAAGCTTTAACATGCAAAATATAATGAGTTATATTTTGAGGGTTTTTTTTCGAAAACAATGCTAAAAATTACCGGACATCATTTAGGAATAAAATACATACTCTTGCACTCAGACATAACAGGCGCGGATATGAATGATAAGGAGAAGTAGAAATTCACAATTCATTTTAGCCAATATCATCGTGTTCATATTAAAAAGGCATATGACGTGTCACGCAACATTTTTTTATACCAAGAATCACGGTTACATTATAATTTACGCCAAAATGTGAATGAAAATAGAGGAGTACAATAAAATAATACGAGCAGTCACCAAAGAAAGTAGTTCTACCCCTTTCCCAGATTTTTCAAAAGATACATTATTTCTGGATAATTTTGATACATCGAAAAATTTTTCAAAGGAAGACGGAAAAATTCTGTATTACTGCAGACCGCTGCAATGCAGATGAAAATATTTTTACAACAATAAAGCAAGTGAAAATTTAAAAGATCCGCTGAGAGGTTACAAGGGGTCCCTTCACCCCTTCACCCTCTTTTCCCAACTCTTCCCCCTCCCCGTATAGTAAATTAACGAACGAAAATACTTCTATACTTTTTATTAACATGTACATTTAGTAGACCTATCATGCTTACTAGTTTGTAAACAAGACATGCAGATACTTTATGAATAAATGATCAAGAGAATATTTAAATATTGTACAGTTTTTGTCACAAATAAATCGTAACTTTCTTCCCCACTGTTATTCACAAACTACCGACAATAATTCATCAACAACTATATCACGACAATTAACTACCAATTTTAATAATTTATCCCTGTAGGACCCTCCTTCTCAGCCGAAAAACACAAGTTCGGTATCTTTTACCGGGGACAACTTTTCAATTATTATTTTTGTAATAAATGTCCATCTATCAACATTGGAGACCGCCCTTCGGATCTCATTTCTCGGGACCTGGGGCAAAGTGCTCTCACCCCCTGTCTCGGCGGCACTGCGACTTTGCCGTCTTTCAATACTCGTAATTGTAAATTCATCATGGAAAAAGTATTCCGACAATTACCCCAGGTGAACAGAGGAAACAGTAAAATCTCAGCGAGGCAACCGGATATAATGTTTTAAAAAAGCATTTTTTTTTTCAATATTGTCACTTGTCTGATATTTTAATGTTCGGAAATTTTATTTATTTGTATTGTATATTATCAGTTTTAACTTAACCTCGAATTATTTTTGCAGAACTGATTATGTCTGCAATGTAGCCGGATAAGCTTTATACAGGAAATAAAAACATTTGTAACCTGAATACGACTTAAAATTGTGATGTCGATTGGAAGCAAGTTCTAAGAACACTCGCAAGTAAGGCTTCCACTGAACTCGTGATAAGAGGGGCGTTGCATTGGGCAAGTGAACAAGGAGAATGAGATTAATAAGGAAGAGAAAATTATCATATGATTGAAATGTAATTGAAACTGATTAAACTAGTTTATTCTGGAACATATCCTTCAGCCTTTCACTTGCGAAAAAACGTAAATTCAGAGTTTCGTACAATCTCCTATGACACACGGGAAGGAGTAAGAATTCCCTACGAATACCCATCGTTCTCCCAACAAAACGTGTCAAAAAAGTTCCTGTCCCACTAACCCGACAGAGTTGCTTCCAGGCAACGAGATAAACGCGTACTTTCGAGTAATGATGTTTACCAGCAAAGTTGTTTTCAACATTTACCATGACCTATTTTCGTCGTCGACTGAAATCGAAACCCACTAATTGCTATGATTTCAATTTCTACTTACAAACAAATCTCCATGATGTTGAAAAGTAGGACACAACCTTAACCTTCGTATCGAGGGGCAAGAGGAATGGTGAATTTGATGACATATCATGTATATGTTTTGTAGCAGCTGCTAATAAAGAAAGATGTTCATCTGTAAGTCCATCTTTTACGTAATTTATAACAACATATATTTGCCAACAAACAAATCGTAATTTAATATTTAATTTTTTCATTTTAAAATTATCGTTAAAATCAAAATGGCATCACGATTTAAATGAATGATTCATTGAATGTATTTCTTCACATTTCTAGGAAATAATCACACAGAAGTGAAAATTGACATATCATCAGGACAAATTCAGAAAAGAAAAAGGCCAAGTCATTTCTTCACACATCTCTGAGAACAGATAAGCCATTATTCATATTCAAAGCCATCATACGACCTTCCATGACATGCCTGTCCAATATGGGGAGGGGCAGCAGAAACATCTTTCATGAAACTACAAGTCATCCAAAACAAAACCTTAAGATGTGCACTGAAGGCCCCTTGGTTCGTATCCAATGAACAAATCCATAGAGAACTAAACATTAAACCGTTGAGAGAACATATCAGTAAATTGGCATTAACAATCTACTCCAGTCTTCCAAGCTCTCCTCCGTCCCACACATTTAATTTAGGAAAGTCCTTAAGAATAAATAGTAGGATCAAATTCCGATATCCAAAAGACACTTTCAAACCACCCTAAATTAGAAAAATTACATTACACTCAATAGTTAAGCCTATGCAAAATTAAAGATTATAGTTTAAATTAATTATAAAGATTAACTGGAGATGTCTCATTAGATTTCCTCACAGTAATTTTATTACTGTCTTGTGTATATTTGTAAATTGTAATTTTAAATTTTAATTTAAATGTGTTTTTAAATGTACTTTTGTTGTGTAAACGTATACATTATGTATTTCAAAAAAAAAAACCGTGTAAAGCAGATCACTGCTGATCCTGGTTAATAAACAAACAAATAAATAAATAAATAAGAAAAAAATTCTTCACGACATACTGTCACTTATCTTCCGCGGGAAATATTTAAGTAGCCATACTAAGATTACTTATGAGTTGATAGACCAATAAAGGACAGTGGAATTTTAATTTCCATTGTATTGCGTCCTCACAGAAGGTTCTAGAAACTTCTCCCTTACGTGGCCATATGACCCGGTGCTTTTCTCCTTTTTCAGACACAAAAGAGTGTGTCACGAAAACAAAGTAATATCAATTAAATTCTATGGTATCACATTTTTGGGAGGCTAATAAAACTTTGCAAAATTGGAATGAAGGACGAAAGATTATCTCTGACGAACGGTTTTCTTGGACTCCAACATATTACGATGATATTAACGGAGTACTGAAATGAAAATGTTGCAACTTTAGTAATTGGTAAAACAAGTGACTCCCCTACACGTTTGTCAAAGATGGGAGCTATGGAACACTCCGTGGAAATGTTACATATCCAATCTAATGAGAAAAATAGTGGATTGTGGTTCGAATTTTGCTCAAGTTCAGTATGTTCAGCCGGTCAGCATGACAATACATTTATCCTTTTGGCAACTTCACTTTAACTTTTGAGCAACACGATTCTATTTTTGGTAAAATGTAATATTAAAAACTCATTTCAATAATATTAACACAAGGCAATACAGATAATGTCATTCCACTTCTATAGAGGAAAACATTGTCTATCTTCCTAAATTATTTATTTCATCAGAAAGCTTTTTCGACTGCGTAGCTACCATCTTCAGTGGCGGCCACACTGAAGAAGGCCGTTGCGCAGTCGAAAAAGCTTTCTGATGAAATAAATAATTTAGAAAGAGACACAATGTTTTCCCCTGTAATTGAAAACTCTTTCAACGCCTCACTGTCACCTAATATCATTCCACTTCCTCAAAAAATTTATTTCCACTTCATGCGTGTCTTTATATTCTTCATGTTCTCTATTCTCTTCACATTTTAGCAATCATTTTTCGCTCCACTAACTCAATTTTTCGCTGAGGGAATGAAGCGTCAATAAGTGAAAACCAAAACACAAACTCATTTTGTATGTACAGAAAGTTCTTATTCTAGACGACAATATGACTCGCCAAGGGAAGCGGGATCCTAATGTAATGAGTGAAGAAGAGCTACGAACGAGTATAAAACATATCAGTGATTTGAATTGATTTATAAAGCAGTTATAAATCAATAACTGCTTTATAACTCGAGATAAGAATTAGTAAATTTTCTGGAGATAATTTACTTTTCTCATTTCTTTGCAAAGGAAACCACACGTCATCATGCATTAAGACGCGTACTCACATTTTTAATGTAACAGAGAAACATAAAATTCATTGGATTCTGTCATTCTGTGCAGCGATGTAGAAATATGTGGTAACGACAGGGGAGTTACGTTAATTCGCAAAGTGAAGAAATTCAATACATCGGTTGCGCTTTCTCTCACGATGTAACCAGAAAACCAGTCTCACAACCAGAAAAAGTAGACGTTATGTGCAGAGGTGTCCACTAAATGCTATGTAAATATGCACTCATAAGATTTAACCGCAGCGATTGTTTGTCATTCAGTATCACATTCCCACCACTGTGGTCCCTTCTGTACACATTCAAATGGAAACATTCTCGTGACTGAGAAAAGTACATATACTTGTTGAAATATTTTAACAATAGCATATCACAGAACTGATAATGAGTTCTAAGTCCAATATACAAGTTTGAAACATCTTGATATTTTGAAGGGACATACTTTCATATTCACATTTTAAACTGCATGTCTTAATAAGTACATAAAATCTTGATAAGTACCATAATTGAACCTCCTTTAGTGAAATGGATGCACCTTGTGAGCTGTAACACTACAGCAGAATGATGTGGGATAAGTGGTAATAGTGCTATGGTTGGTGGTGAGGAGGTTCAACTGTGATTGCAGAGAGTTCTGAAGATAAGTTCTTAATAAAAGTCGAAACGTGTGCGATCTGAAGAAGGATGTATTTTTTATGACCTAAACTCAAGATAACATATACTTATTGATACACATGGTCAAGAATTTCGACTGATGAATGTCTTAAGTTTTATGTACAGTTGAAATGTGCACCTGAAATAAAATATTCAATATTCGTTTCACTTAATAATTAAATTCCAGAGAAATACTGACTGGATTGATCAATTTAAACTTGCACAAACTTTCCGTTTGTTGCAAATAAATATATTTTTCTGTAGACTATAACTTTGTTTCACATTAAACAAACTTTCCAGACAATAAAGATGATACAATCTCAAATTTATATTTAAAAACACTATTTTGTCCAGGGGTTATGGAGGGAACGCAAACTTATGGTAATTGAAATTCTGAAATTACTCATCATAGTTCTTATCAAAGGCAGAGTTATCTCTCCTCTCAAATGGTATCGTAGTTGTGTCGTGGGGTGAAAGGCAATTGCGTTAAATGATATACATAATGTCTAATACCACTCCTTGGCATTCATTTAGAATTGACCCTCTTGAGAAGTTGATGATATTCAGCAGCGTTCAAACACAAAACCCGCTACAGTTAGAAAACATGGACATAAAGGAATTCCACATCATCAGAGACTGGGCAGCCTTCATCCCTTTTCTTCTTGCTTTTAGCACCCCTTCTCCTCCCCGAGTGGTTTTCCGTCGTATATTGATGGTTTATACTATCCTATAAAATTATCAATATGATGTTGAAAAAAATAATTAAAATAAATTTACCAAGGTAAACACGCATATAAAGAAAGAGAGACTGAACGTTTACGATCACAAATTTCCTTCTCGATGACATATTTTATAAAAATATATACCGGATGAACGTCATAGTAAAGAAACATCGGAAACAGTATTATGAAACCACGTTCTAGAAATATCCTTAGATTTAGAAGAAAAATTCCATGTTATAAATCCATTACACAGGACTCGGTGTTTTATTTTCAAACTCAAAACAATATATCGGAAATAAAACAGAAAATTAATTTATCGTCAATCCTCAATGTAGTATGTTGTAAAGGGTATGAATAGTGATTAACAAAATTGATTTTGCAATTCTATCCAAAGATCAGGTGCATTGTTCTGTAACATAGAAATTGCTATGTAGACTAGAAACCCACCATCAATAATTTTCTACACGGAAAGTAACTGATACAAAAATCTTACATAAAAAAACTGATATAAAAGTATCATCGATTTAAGATAGAGTGGTAGCTTCGAACGGTAGTCAAATGATCAACCATTTATCTCGGTCAAAAAATTCCGATGAAAATACTTCAAGTATATTATACAAAAATATTCTATCTCATTCTTTAAAATATCAAATTGATATTCTTGTATTTAAATTATTGTTTTGTTTATAAGATGGATTTTATTATGACTAATTATAATAATTAATCACGCTTCAACTTTGGTTGAAGTGGATAATATTCGTTCAACTTAGGTTTCTTGTTCCGATATAAAAAAATCAATCAAATAAAATGAAAAGAAAACACGAGAACTAAACTGTATCACGTTAATGCACTCTCTTTCAATCTCCCACGCTTCCGATTTATATCAGAAGCAAAGAAGCGTTTCAACATTGAAATTAAAGTTAGTAAGTATGCCTTTACCAATCTTGATTGTAATGATAAATGGAAGCCTCTTCCGTTTAGATCGAGTTTATTCTTTAATTTTTTCTCTTACACTCGTCAAAACTCGTAAATATTTGCATTATTAGATTCTTCGTTTAATTGATGACAATTTAGATAAAAATGTTAGAGTAATGCGAACCCCTTTTTTTAATTCAGAAATATTTGATTTCGCGACGGTTTTTATTAAAAAATACATGCAACTTTAAATGATTGTTTGTCTAATTTGGTATAGAACAGGCCAAAGTTTTATTAGACTAATTCGCAGAAAACAGTTTTTCATTCATTAAAAATTAAATGAGGCCCTTATCCGGTGTCGTCCAAGCAACCATTGTACCTTAACAAGTTCTTCTGTGTTAGTTGCTATCATATAAGAAAACTGTCCTCAAGATATGCTTTCATGTCGCGTAAACATTTGTTCGTTCATTAAGACGTGTCCACTTGACAGATATGTATAAAGAAAGAAATGAGGCAAGTCGCAAATAATGTGAAAAGAAAGAGAAATATGCCTAAAATCTAATAACCATTATCAGTAAAGAATTCAATTTTGATATAACTTTTTAGTATCGTTAACGCAATTTCATTTCCTCATACGGCAATTCTTAAACTGTCAAGAAGAACTAATGGAATCCTAATAATATAAATAGCAATATACCACACTATCGATATGTTCAACTCAACAACACTAATGTCGTAAGTGAAAAGAGGAATACTAATTGCGAAGTCTGTAGAGCAGCGGCAGATGAAACCTTCCAGAACATTTCGATTATACTCTTCCTTTCCCTTCATTACAATTCACGACTGTCCCCCTGTCCAAGTTGATGACTCATCGCTTGTGTGCAATGCATGAGCGTTTAACCACTTGGGCCAATAGGCTCGACACCTAGGGCCGAAGATGGACGCCGCGACGAGCACTTCAGAACATACCGAGGTTAAGGGGAAAATTCACCACACCCCACATTCAAATACTGAACTGCATGTCCCTTTCCTTTAACATCCCATGTATGTAACAGACGGACAACCACAAAACAAATTTTAAAAGGCGCAACAGCTTTAGCACCAAATTTACAATGGAAATTACGCCCTCTGACCTAATGTTATGACCACACTTCACGAGAAAAGGTTACAAGTAGTTTCCTTTCGGAATGCGAAAAATTACTTCTCATAGATAGTTTCGGGACAAAAAAACTGCTTTAAATTTCTGAATAAATATAGCACTGGAATTAGTATTAACTTAAGAGTCTCAAAATATACCTTCATTACTTTATTATGTAATATAGAAGAAAATATTCTACAAGATATAATACACTAGAAGCTGAAATCATTATAGTAGTTCAAATGATTACCTTGTATTTCAACACAGAACAAGGTAGAGACATAAAAATAATTGTTAGAGAGTTTAGATCATTTCAAATTTTATATTTTTCTGTAGATTATTTATTGTTTTACGTCAAGTGTACACTTGTCTGCAAAAATAGATATACAACTATGATAAAATAATTGAAATATCAACGATTTACACTTCAGCATCAGCCACTAAACTCTGGCAACTATATCGCGCTCCCTTCCACCTAATGGCCACCCAATATCTATCCTTCCCAAATCCCTCGTCCAAAAGCATGTGGATAGGTGAAAGAGCAGGTTTGATGGTCTGAATCTCCATATCATAATATAAGGCATTAAATAAATACATTAATAAATGGAGATACATGTTGCCTCAATGTTTGAAAAACCCCACGCCAAAAGCAGAAGTCAGTCCTCGATATTTTTATTGCAAACTTCTATTTAACTTGCTTCATTTGTTCGTATGTATGTATGTATGTATGTATGTATGTATATGTATTTATGTATGCCTTTTTTTCTTGGGACGTTGGCGAGCCCTAAAACCCCCAAGAAAAAAAAGTATGTATCTATGTTGTAATTCCGTTTCAAAATTGGTAATTGATATTTAAGCCACTTCTGATACACCTAAAAATTTTACAGATATGTGTGTTATGAATCTCAACAAATGATTGTAGAACCATTGTACGAAAATCCTCCCCAAAAAAGAGTGAAATGGGGGTATGCATGTATATATGAGTGTATATCCCACCATAACTGTAGAATGCCTGGAGTAACTTCAACCAAACTTGATACACGGATGGCCATCTGACAACAAGCACTGTGCGGATAAAACAACCCTGGCACCCTTAGGGACGAGGTGGGAAGCAGGCGAAATGTAAAAATAAAGAAAAGTAAACGATATTAGATTGGAAACCATAGATTTTGATGCCGTTGAGATGAATAAGGGCCTTCGCAATGCTGCGTAAGTACACAATCAGTCGACGTGGGAGATAATATGCCTTTAACCCCCACGGACTATGGGGTGGGAAAGCGATGTCAGGTAGAAATAATAAAGAACGATTGATATTGGTGTTGAATACATCAGTTTTTGGACCGCTCAAGAGAAGAGTGACACTCTCAACGCTACTTAAGCCCAAAATCAACCCTCATGAGGAATAAATACATTTCGAATAGGGGTGAGAAGAGGATGAAATGTAAAAATAATTTAAAAAATAACCAACATTAATGTTGAGTTAATAATTTTCGGGGCCTCTGAAATAAGTAGTGATATTCTCGACGACGATTAAGTTCATGATCAACCACTATACACCCCTACACCTCCTGGGAAGGAAATGCCACGTAAAAATGATCGAAAATGACATCAGTGGCTAGTTTTCAGCAACGATGAAGTGATATAGTGTCATTCTGACAACGGGTGAGCCTAAATTGGGAATAAGACATCCCTAACACCTCTGAGATAAGGGGTGGGAATGGTGTGCCGAGTAAAAATAATCGAGAACGACCGAAATCGGAGTTACATAATTTTGGGGATCATCCCTGAATAAATAGTGTTTGCTGTTAACTGTTTACTCCACGATCAACCACCACACACTACCAGCACTCCTAAAGAAAGGGACGGTACGTAAAGAGTTTTAAAATTTAAGATTTTCGTGATGATACAACAGTTTTCCGGTTCGCTAATTATAATACAAAACAGTATAAAATAACATAAACGTGAGAAAAGCGTTAAAGCAAGATATTTTTATATTTTTCAAATGTTTTTCATACTTCCTTAAATGTTTCGAAGTGGAAAAATCAAAATTAGTAATTAGCATTTTAAAGTACATAAAGGACCAAAATTTCAGATTTTTTCCACAACTTTCAGACAAAACTTTTCCAAAATGTTGGTTGTATAAATTTAACGCACTATAACATGCTTGTCCTGCATCTTAAAAAGAGAGAACTGTTAAAAGTATTTTCTTCCTGAAGTCCATAATTTTCATGTAATAAATCAGAAACACAAAAAAAGCGCGATTTTTTTGAATTTTTTGAGCACAAGTTCATAACACCATTACAAAAAAGATAGCTAAATTCTGAAAATATGAAACTGATATCAACTTTAAAAAATGAAAGAAATAATTAGATAACGAGTTGGAAAGATTAGAAGTATCATATGAACAACAATAATAATAATAATAATAACAATAATCTGGGGGAGTTGCTAGTCTCCTACCAGACGCCTCCGTAGGTGGTGGATGACGGAACGCTCGCTAGAAATAGAGAGTACCAGGGAAATAAAATACCTGGGGCGAACCAAAACTAGCACCTGCACCTGGGGTTTGTTCCCCCTTGTGCAGTGACATTGGCACCTAAAACTAGAAGTCAAGCCTCGGACGAACCTGCCATTGAGGCTGCAGCTGGTGTGAACAGGGGACAGCCTCCTTTGGGACCAGGATCAGGTGGTGATCCCCCATCGTATGAACCATCAGAAGCTCAGCGAAACGAGACACAGAACGGCCACAATACATCCCAAAAGGCTGAAGCTGCTGAACGTGCTTCCCAGGACAATAATCCTGGGCCCACTTCAGCAGAACCACATCGGAGAATTAAATGGAGCAACGACATGAATGAATTCATTGTCAGAAATTATTTCCGGGTTATGAAAGAAATTCATAACACAAGTGGTTACGCCGAAGCACTTAGAACTTGTTTCATCCAGAACTACCCTAACCTTACCCACATCACAACTCAAAACATTGTTGATAGGAAAAACTACATTCTCAATGAAAGAAGACAGCGAAGACCAGTGCCACAAACTATAATAGATCAGATCAAACACGAAGTTGTCCTACAATACGCAGAAACCACATCTGAAACAAGTCAAGAAGAAAGGACTCAGATGAGTTCAATAAATGAATTAGAAGGAATACCAATTACACATCAAATTAGCAGAGAAGAAGAGCTAGAAGACGGTGCTAACAAAGATATCACTGCAATCAGAGAAAGGTTAGAAGAAAATCTCATAAAATACAAACACAATGAAAATGACACACTACCTGCAATCCCTAAACTATTCAGAATCAAAAAGCTCATCAAACTAACAACATTAATGAATGAAAGTGTCCTACCAGACTATACAAACCAAATAGAAGAACTCAAAGACTTGCAACATCTGACATATATTGCAGCATTAACAACCAGCGAGATGTGTATAGGAAAATCCATAGCAAACATCAATCGGGGAAACATTCAAATCCCCGAATGACCCAAGTGGATGATAAGACTTGAAACTAAAATAGAAACCATTAGGCGAGATCTAGGTGGGATGAATCAATGCTTAAGAGGTAACAGGGGAAAAAGATTAATGAAAAACATAGAGATATACAAAATTAGATATAAATATCACACTAATTATGATTCACTAAATCGAACTATGGAAGAGCACATCGACACCGCCAAACGAAGATTGAATGTATATGCAAAACTGTTAAAGAAGTATAAAATCATTTTGGCAAGGAATAAGGAAAACACACTGTTTAATAAAAACGAAAAAGGATTTTATAAAAACGTACTGACTAAATGCGCAATAGAAGGAGCACCACAAACCACAGAAAATGTTGAACAATCCTGGTCAGATATATGGTCAACAAGGACCACTAATAACCCAAATACGTCATGCCTACATGTAGTAGAAAAGAATGCAGAAAAACTGACAGATGGAAAACCCAGTTTTATCGGCGAATGAACTTGGAGAAATAATCTGTAAGACCCACAACTGGAAATATCCCGGACCAGATAGAATCCAAAACTACTGGATAAAAAAGTTCACGACACTGCACCCAGTATTACTTAAAATAATCAATTCCATAATACAACACCCAGAAATATTACCAGAAGAATTATGTACAGGAAACACCTACCTCAAACCCAAAGATAGTGATACAGAGAATCCCGCCAAATACAGACCAATCACATGTCTCAACAACTACTACAAACTCATCACAGCCAGCATTAGCAAGAAGATACAACAACACTGCGAAAATAACAATATTATTGCAAAAGAGCAGAAAGGAAGCCGACCCAACTCAATGGGATGTAAAGAACAACTTTTAATAGATGAAGTCGTGATAAATCTTGCTATACAGAAACAACGAAATATAGCTACAGGATACATAGACTACAGAAAGGCGTACGATTTGATTCCTCACAGATGGCTCCTTTACACATTACACCTATACAAAATCCACCCAGTGGTAACAAAGTTTTTCGAAAACACTATGACAAAATGGAACACCAGACTCATCCTTTCCAGCAACAAAAGTAGAAGCGGAGAAAGCAACCAAACCATCAGCAAGGCCCCTAATACAACTGAAAACAAAATTCGCATCAACAGAGGAATATTTCGAGGGGATTCAATCAGTGGATTACTCTTTTGCTTAGCTCTAAACCCTTTATCCACTATCCTCAAACAACAAGGGAAGAGTTTAGGATTTAATATCAAAAAACAGAAAAATCGAATGCTGTGTCACACATTTAATGTACATGGATGACATCAAAATTTATGCAAGAAATGCAGAAAGTCTGAAAAAGATCTTGAAAATTATAGAACAATTCAGCAACGACATCAGAATGGAATTAGGAATAGATAAATGTAAATTACAAAACCTCGTTCGTGGTAAAGGTAAAGAGATAACACCATACACTACAGTAAAAGATAAAGATATAGAACAACTAGAACCTAATGAACTGTACAAATACTTGGGTGTGATGCAAACAAATAGAATAGAACACACAATAGTCAAAGAACACATCACTAAAGAATTCATGAGAAGGATGGAAATAACAACAAAAACTAATTTAAATTCACGTAACCTGACGAAAGCAATAAACTCATTAGTCATCCCCATACTATCCTACTCATTTGGGGTAGTAAAATGGTCAACTACAGATCTGGAAAATTTAGAGAGGAAAATCAGAACCACGATGACAAGCAACAACAAACACCATCCTAAATCAGCATTAGAACGAATGTTCATCTCACGTAACCAGGGCGGAAGAAGCATCTTACCAATCAAAGACCTCCATGAAAGACAAAAGTATATCCTCAATAAGTTTTTTCGGAACAAAGCGTATACCTCATTACTACAAGCAATTACAACCAGTGATAAAAACTATACACCCTGTCACCTGAATGAGCCTCTACCCCAACCAATACAAAAAAATAGAATAACAACCTGGCAAGATAAACCAATACATGGGAACTACCCCAACCAACTGACCCACAGCAAAATAAATAAGGTAGAATCAGTTAAGTGGTTAATGAACGGAAAATTATTCCCAGAAACAGAAGGCTTCATAGTATCAATGCAAGACGGAGTCACACCAACCAGAAACTACAGGAAAATAATCCTGAAAGAAATCGGAATTACAGATTCATGTCGCCGATGTAACCAAACCAAAGAAACTCTCGAGCATATCATTGGTGGTTGCACACAGTTGGCCCAAAATGATTACAAAACTAGACACGATAACATGGGAAAAATAATTCACCTGGAAATTGCAAAATCACTGAACTTCATTAAGAATCCCATACCACCAGACCATCTGTATAAACCTCAACCAGTCCTGCAAGACGATTTGAAAGCAAATATTTTGTACTGGGACAGAAGCATTCTCACTGACCTAACAACAATTCAGACCTGATACCATAGTTTTGAAAAGAAAAGAATCAAAAGTGTATCTCATTGATTTTGCTGTCGTAAATTACAACAATCTAGAAAAAACAAAGAACGACAAAATATCAAAATACCAACAACTAGCCTTTGAAGTAAAAAAACTCTGGAATGCTCAAGAAGTGATCATAGTGCCTATCATTTTATCTACCCTAGGACTAGTACCCCAATCCCTGGTCGACTCCATTAAAAAACTTAAAATCAACATCAATATAATTAGTAGATTACAACACAGCGTTCTTCTGTCCTCAGCCCATATTACCAGAAAGTTCTTGGACCTGAAATAGATTCTTCCTCCCAGCAGAACTTGATTTAATAATCCACTGATGAGAGAAAAACCAACGCAAGTTGAGAGAACTAAATAAAAACTAATAATAATGTTATGTACACAATAAAATGCGAAGATTGTAATGCTAGTTATGTAGGGCAAACAAATAGAGGGTTGAAAACTAGAATACAGGAGCACAAACGAAATTTAAAATAAGTTGAACAAATTTTAGTTACCTACCAATGTATTAATAATGATCACTTGATGGACTGGGATGACACATGAACATTACACAAAGAAGTTAATTATTATTAACGCTTCATATGTGAAATGATATTTATAAAAAATACAAATGGGAGTTTGAATTTACACAGGCACAGAAAAACTTTCGAGTGTTTGCAACATTTACCGGACTATACTTAGAAGATATATAAACGTAGATATTACTAAAATATGAAATACAAATTTTAAAAGCTTGAGGGTCTAGCGTCATAAGTACGACTACTTAAAATTTCTAAAAAAAACTCAAACAAATAATTATTCAACAGTTTTCTTCTTTACTTGCATAAATAGGATTTCCCTTTATTTATGGATAGCGAAGGGATGGACCAGAATTTGTACGGGACAGAGACCTATGAGACTTGGCTTATTGTTAGCCCTCCCTTGCAACTGTATAATGAAGAGTTGATATGCTTCGTGATTAATATATCTCTTCACAGTTTAAGAACCTGTTTCCTCAAGAATGATGTTTTTGTTTACGTGTTAAATTGTATTCCATGATACGCATTACAACGTGAAACAAAACTGGGACTCATCGGCGTCTGAGTCTAAACACTTTCAGTTACTCAGTAAAATTAACAGGAGCGATAGGAAACACACGAGACTAAAAAGTGGGGTTTCGGGGTCTGAATTTGTCAGCACTTTACTAGTTCTTTAGACATATATTCAACAATATTCTGTATTTTATCACAATCGCACAAATTATGAAACCTATTCTCGTGAAATACTTATTGTACGAAAGAAATTTTGCAAAAAAATAAATAATGTCAAGTTGGTTAACTATTCAAAATAATTGCATAAATGTAAATAGCAGTAAGATTATTATTGCAGTCTACATATATTACATTGAATCAAACAAAAAAATCAGAAGGCAATGGGAAGTCCAATAAGCTCAGTTATGTCAGAATTTGCAATGCATCATTTTGAAAGTCTTCAGAAATTAAATTATACATCTGTATTTTATACTAGATATGTTGATGAGATCTTTTGTGTAGGACCAGAAGAAATACAAAATATTTTTGATACATTTAATACTTTCCACCCTAGAATAAAATTCACATTAAAAATATAAAATAATACTAAACTAAAATTTCTAGATGTATCAATAAATCGTGAGAACACAAAACTATAATTTAATTGTTATAGGAAAGACTTGTTCTGGTCGCGTGTTAAATTTGTACTCAGAGAATATTCTGGCACAAAAGAGGACTATCATTTTAAACTTTACAGATAAAGCAATATATGAAAAGTTCATAACACTATTACTATAAAGATTGTTAAATTCTGAAAATATGAAATAGATATCAACTTTAAAAAATAGACAAAGAAGTTATTTATTACTAACGTTGCGTATCTGAAATGGTATTTATACAAAACACAAATGGGAGTTTGAATTTACACAGTCAGAAAAAACTTTCGAGTATTTGCAATACAATATTATTACATGTTTGCGTAATTTTTAATTGTTTGTAAAGTTTTTTTGAGTATATGTTTAAGTTTAATATCATGTTTAATTGTTCTGTTGCTACATTGATGTTTCTTGTCAGTATTTGTTTTTACCTGACGACTCAAATCGCGAGTCGAAACGTCGTGCTCCAAAAACAGTAAGAAAAGTTCGCAAGTAATAATTTATTTACTTATAGAAAAATTTAACGTTGTGATTTTCAAACATCTGAAATCTACTAAGAATTTTCACAGATTTGAGGATTTGAATCATTTAATGTTCAGAATTCACCGACAACAAGAACTATGAAGGTTTCAATCGGAATATTTTCAGAATATTTGTGGATAGCTCCGTAGTTGGTAAAATTCATTTTTTTCGGATATTGTACGAAATGCAATTGTAATCGATCAAAAAAACCTGGCATATTACATTTTCTCAAGGAACTATCTTCTTCTTCTTCTTCTCCAGGTTCGACAACTCTTATGGGAGAGTTTTGGCATCCTCAACAATCTGCTTCCACGCCTTCCTATATTTGACCTTCTTTCTTCAATCCACTTTCAATGTAACCTTATTTCTTAGCATGATTCGTTGTCTGTCCTTGACTCTTTTCCTAGGCAGATTGTTGGGATATTTAGCAGTGGGTTTTTTCACAGGTCGCTGGACTGACGCCCTAACCCTCCTCCATCCGGGCTTGGGACCGGCAACAGCACTGGGACACTACTCGATCCACCCCCCAAGCACTGCAGGTGGAGTTCTCAAGGAACTATATTCACGGTAACCCTCTAACAGCGTGCTCCACGATGTAGTATTGTACTCCCTCTGGGATGTTTTAAGATTAGTTCTTTCTCCTCTTACCACCGGGTGCTCCTTTAACTTATCTACGTTAACCACAAGATGATTATTGTCGTCACCATCGTTAATGCTATAAAGTCACACTGACGAAGACATACTTTCGCATTATAGACAATTTTGTCACGAATTTCTTTTAAAGTGACAAATTACATGTATAGCTTCTGAACTCGCGCTGCGACAACAAAAACACGCGGGCGAAGCCGGGGCGGGTTGCTAGTCAATTATATGACAAGCAATTTCAAAAATTTTGACGAGAGGCATTATTGAATATAGAACAATAAAACATTCACAATCCGATTTTTCTTAAATACCATTGGAACAAAGTTCAACATAACTAACATGCCAACTTTGATTACGTGTTAACGTTAGAGCGCCACCTTCAAATAATTTATTAATAATTTTGGCTATCATTACATATTCATTTAACAGGAAAACATTCCAGATTTTGGTATTTTCTTGATTTTACAATCTTCCGTACTAAAAAACTCTTTATGTATTATTAAATTATATAATAAAATTAGATTTTCTTCTTTTTTGTTTCGCACATACTACTTCTAAAAGAACATGACGTGCATTCTACCGTCAAAGCAATTTCAGAAGTTATAGAAAATCTAAAATATTCTTGAAAGGCATGTTTTGCTTTGTTTAAAGCAATTAAAACATTCTTAGAAAACTCGTAGAAGGTATTTTACTTTCAATAGACACTCGTGTTTCATAAAATGCTTGTATGACTTATCTGAAACAGAAATTGGGCGTACGCACGCACAATGGATAGGTCTACTTAACAGAAAAAATGTCGCTAACGATAGAGATGGGTAAGGCTAGAGTTTTCGTATGCGAAAGAAGTGTGTGCGCGGAGAGTGAACTGCCCTCCGCGATACTCGACATCGGCGACGGAGCAAGAGGCACTCCTGTCCCCTCCGAGCGCACCGCCCATTTCCCAATTCCACTGCCGGATGAAGATGATCAATGTGTTTCGCATTATTACTACAGGCTTCAGATACAGTTGTCACAACACACCGCGGCCATTAAGGTCTAAGGACGGGGAGAATGCACGCACGGTGAGGTGGACCTCGGTTCAAATGCCCTACTTTCCTTGTTAGCAGCGCAGATCCTCAAGTGCTGTCTAAACACGAGTGGATAGAGTGCAGGAGCAGCTGCACATCACATAAGCCGGATGACTGCAAGCTAATGACCGACGGACAATTGCATAAATGCATGGAGTAAATGGAATGATCCAGAGCAACGCGAATACCGACAGAAGAGTCCCTGATTTCTCCAACGACATCTCTAGTATGCTCCCCATAGGAGTTGCGATATATCAAAGAGTTCTGGATACGCCAAATCATCTTTCGTTTCCGTCAAATTTAACTGCGATGTTTGGGCTCTAATGACCTCGATGTTGACGAGCCCTAAAGCCCCACCAAAAAAAAAAACAACTGCGATGTTCCACTACAATGTCATGGCCTCAATTTCTTACACCGTAACGGAATCACCATCCTCGCGGTCGAAAAATGTAAATAAAAACACATTAATACCTAATGAATCGACAGTAATTAAGATTTGTTTCCTTTTAAGAGAAGGATTTAACAATAAAAAGGCAGATAGTTGATGTCTGAATCATCTAAACAGAGAGATAGTGATCATATGCAACACACTTTTAATTTGGAACCTTCCGATATTTCGTCTGTAATTGATGCACTCGCGCGAAGTTTAGTTGAACTAGACCTTCCCTTCGAGAAAGAATTTACTCCATTTCCATCGCCCGGTTGGAGTAAGGACCTTTCGTTGATTTTGAGATCGTGTGCTGTTGGTAGTCAAATGTTTGTATCATGTGTTTGATAATGAGTAGACCTCTTCCCTTCCCATTGCAAATTATTTGTATAAAAAATGGCGATGTTCAAAATATGGAACCCTAGTTGATGGTTATGTGGAACCACCCTCCTCTAGAAGTGAATCTTCTGTAATGTCTGAATGAGACCGAATCAGAAAATTGATTCAAGAGGGGTGAGCTGAGGGTCTTGTGCAGGTGCTGGGATTCCAGTTAGTGTGTCCATGCTGACAATGAATTTCGAAGTGAAAAATAAAAATACTCTGTTGCACTAAGAAAAGGGTGATTCTGTACCGTTCTATTAAAATAGGTATTTCTTGTAACAAAATAATTCTGCATTCTAGCTAATTCTTTGTTTTCTTTCAATAAATGTTGCAATCATTTAAAAGAAAGAGGGGTTCAATATTACTTCCTTCTCTACCACCCAAACGCGAAAACTCTTCCTTAATATATTCCGTCATTAATGAGATTTCTTCCAACAAATCCTCTTCTCGGTATCTCTTTCTCTATAAATTTGCCCAACATAAAATTCCGTGATGATGCGTTTTTGCTTGGCCTTGCTCAACGTTGGGAGGATCGTTGATCTCTGCCTGAACTCACGAGAAGATACGGAATTTCAACATCATTCTGCTCGATAGGTCTCCAAAATGCGACTGAGATTAATTCTGTAATAAAAAATAGTGGTCACGCTTAAACGGAGTTTCCGAGAGCCCTGTATCGAAGTAAATGGGCCTTCGGGTTTCTGCGTGTTGCAGGTATTGAATGAGAGCCTAACATACATAAGAAGTACGGCTTCTAGGCTGTAGGTAACTATATCCGACAAGATGAAGAATTCACCTATTCATTCGAATAACGTATTTATTCCAAAAATAACATTGTCTCAACGACGAAGATGAACTATGATTATACCAAATTCATAGCAAAAATGCACTGTGATGGCACTATAACAGTGCATACTTGTAGCACTAAAACTAATTCTTATATTACATACTAAAAGTTGATGATTATTATTTTAGAAATGTGCTGCACTCCAATTTTATATTTGTCCAAGTGCCAGTATTCTGTCTCTTGATTAATGCTACAAACCTAACGCAAAAGCTTGATATTTGCCTACCTTACTAAGAGTCGAAACATATATGACATCCGCCATTACTTTCAGTTTTTGACATACCCCTGAGTAGTTCGTGGTGCTTTGTGACCTAGTATGAGCGACCTGGCGACTGTTTTTGAAAGTCATAAATTTAAAAAAAATGAAAGAATAAACTATTATTAATCAGCTCGTCAAATGAAATTTGAATCTTGCAGGGCTAATATTTAAATAAAACCATCTTGAAGTTGTACGAAGTCTCTAAAGGGACGGTTTTGTAAATAAAATCTATACAATTTCTAATAGAATCGATGTAAAAAACTGTCACGTTAGTCACGAATTTAATATAAAGGAAAAGTATGAAATTCACCTTGTTATTTCCGGACACTTAAGAAAGTTATTCAACAAAAAAAATCGCAATACTAGATAACTCAAGTCAAACAAGATAATTCTTCAAATACGTTGTTCCAGTTTAAACGGTATAATTAATGATTCGCAGTTTTAAACAGTGACGTACCTACTCCTCTGGAGACCCGGACGGGAATATTTTTGGAGACCCTTATGACAAAGCTTTCGGAGACCCCTATACGAAAAGGTATCTGTAGGCATGCCTACCAGTTCATATCTCTCGCTCCAATGTATTAAAAAGATTTGATATTGAAATTTGAGTTTTATGTAATAATAATCTCAACTATTACTTGTTTACGGTTTTAAAAACGTTTCAAATAATATTTATGTTGAAGTTTCCGAGTTTAAATGATATTTGAAGACCCATATGGAGGGCCCTTACATTATGAGGTCCGGGGTGGATCGCCCCCTCCACCCCCGCCTACGTGCGCTACTGGTTTTAAGGCACCATAACTCATGAACTATTGTTATAATGACTATTTTTAATACTAACAATAGATGAAATCTTTCAAAGTTTCATAAATATATGCCTGACTAGCTCCTGACACACTAATACTGCAATAATCAACCATGAAGCGTAATGTTGCGTGTTTCTAATATGGACTAAATCTTTGAGGTTCAAATTTATTTCAGACAGAACGAGAAGATTTCTGGAACCAATCACTAACAGGAACATCTGGTCTTCACATCCCTGACTCGAATGAACTCTAACCAAAGATCCTTGCTCGTCAATTGCTTTTCAGCTGCTTTACAATTGATATTACTTATCACGCCGTAAAACAAAAACATCGATTGAGTCATTGTACATACGAACATGCCATTATTGTTAAAGGTTTATCCTGGTTCGTAAGTTATTTACCCTACTTTCCTTATCTCCTAACCACCCGCTAAACAAAGCTAAACCTCATTTAAGGAAATAAAATTGTGTCGTACAATTATGGTGACATCACCATGGTTCCATTGATAGAGGGCGCCAATACAACAGAGGAACCGGGTCGCTCTTCAAGTACACGACGGGTCATTGGTACCTAGAAGGTGGAGAGAGGTGAAGGATTTTCCCTGACCCCTCTTTCTTTGAAGAATTACATTGATAACGACACATTTGTGTGTTTCTATTTAGTGTAACAGTTGTTTCACACGCAGTTTAAGTGTAGTAATTCTTCAGTGGTCGCTGACGACATGTGTTCTTAAAAAGCGACCTTAAATAAAAAAAACACATTAGTTTCTGAAAATGAAGTTCATTTATCCTATGTACATTTTCGAAACTGAAACTTACCCTCATGTTCTACTAAAAAACTAATTTTTGTTGTTAAATATATGCGGTTCTTCTGAATTGCAATTTTTGCTGTATCAGGAATCTCTCTGGTGAAATTGCGTCTCAGGGGTTTGGTTATTTTGCTTGAGGCATCAAAAGACTCCTTTCTTAAATGCATCAGCAGAGAGAGAGAGGAATTGACAAAAAAGGGTAACACCCAGTCTCCAAATAAATAAATAATTTAAGACATACGACCTTATGATGGACGAATAGCATATATTTTCTTCACCTAAGTACACATTTCGACTCGTCAGGTGTAACAAATTATAACAAGGAACATAACAGAACAATTAAACATGATATTAAAAGTAAATATAAACACAAAATATGTTTACAAAAAAGCAGAAATAACACAAACACGTTGTAATATGGTAATGGATGTTAATAGAAGTAGAATTTGTACCCTTTGTCTCTGTGAAATGTCAAAGCGTCGTGAAGCATTCGGAGGATTTCCCGACCGGAACGAGTCAATTCTCTCATCAACCTACGAATGAATCAGTTCATTTTGATGCGACTAGGAGAATACCAGAAAATTTTTAATTAAATTAGAAGAAAACCATGCATGACGTTCTTTAAATTTAGTGTATCTGCAAGGCGAAACAAAATTTTTCATTCTCAATAATCATGTATATTAATCCAAAATTTCCTTATAGACGGAAGAATAAAACAATGACTAGCACCTCAACACATCATTAGATG
This sequence comes from Laupala kohalensis, assembly GCA_002313205.1. Lineage (NCBI taxonomy): Eukaryota > Metazoa > Arthropoda > Insecta > Orthoptera > Trigonidiidae > Laupala > Laupala kohalensis. Next base: position 690,116 of record NNCF01130567.1, on the reverse strand, counting down.
ACATTTTGATTTATGAATTCCTTTCCAACGGAGAAATGCTTTTCATTCTTCTCGTTTCTAAGCTTATTGAGAGTCCGTATCATTTTCAAGTAGTAATGAATTTTCGATCAATTTTTACCAGCTATCGAGCAACGTGTTGATCAACAAAAATATAAATCATGGAAAACTACTGAAATTTGTGAAAAACTGCCCCTCATGACGATACTCTCCGGCAAGTTGTTTTGATGTGAAAATTACCAAGTTGTATTAACTAGGTTTCACGACTTAGGTTGAACTTAAAATTTTATTTGCTAAACGGGGTCGGCACACATGCACAGTTTAACTTAAACCGATTTTAAAGTATCTACGGACTTAATTCGATTTATTTGTGAAAATAATTTGAAAGATAAGAATTTCAGGACGTCTTTTGAATTTACATTTTCGTGATTTCTGTACACACTATACAGTTGTGACTGTCCGATTGACTTGCTCAATCATCAACGCAGAGAATGAGTGGTAGTCATGAACTTCTTGACGGGTTGTTGCTCTTTTTATTTGGTTCTTCTTACCACCATTTTATAATGCAGAAAATGGCATTTGGAATATCCAAAGCCAGGAATAAGTTAATAGAACAATTATTGTCAGGTTTACAATTTTTCTGGATCAAGGAATAATGAGGAATACTAACTAGAGAAAAATCAAAATATTTTAAAATATATTCCTATTGTATAATTAGCAATATATCGTTTATATTTTTAAGTATATTTATGTTCATAGGTTAACTTTTACTACGGCGAAGGAAATAAATATGGCGTTGTAAGTCTAGTGAAATAACTCGTATATTTCATATTATTTAGTGTAGGAGGGTCACACATTGACGGTAACAGTGGTCTGTAAACGTTGCCGTATTCCCTGTCCAACCAAGCGAACTAGCACCTGCATCACCTCAGCACGACCCTCCGCCGCGCAGGTAGTTAAGTTAAAAAGGGTGTAAGTGAAACTGTGTCTGGGTACAAATGGGCGCAACTTTTGCAAAACACTTAAATTTTGATAAGAGGTCTAGGTTTGCTCCATTACCAAAAGGAAATAAATGAAATAAGAACTGAATGTATTGTTTTCAAACTAACGAGGTGACATTATATCCCAATGCATTGCCCGACAATGATAATGCAATTGTCTAACCCAATTGCCCGGTCGTAGTTCCTATTATTTACTCTCAACGAGAATTGCATTATCTGAACCTAGGTTTTACTCCGGTATCCCTCGGGTACCTGGATCGAATTGATGGGATGGTCTCTAACTTGCTTCTGGGTAGAAAATTAGCTTTCACGTGATAATAGATTGTAAAAAACCTGCTCCCATACAATGAATTATTACTTAAAACGTTTTCCAATTACTGCTCTGAGTGTCCACTAGCAAGGGACAAATACGTCATTGCTCCGCGCGAATTCCCCATTCCACAGGGAGAGTGTAGCGAATAAATAGAACATCTTTATTGCATACAGGATGCACGATTCGAGAATACCCATTGTTAGCAGCAAAAGTTAACGAAACTACAATAATTGAATACAAACAATTAATAATACATCAATAAATAGCCTTTTCGCATTCATGTACATATAATGCAAGTACTGTCCATTCGTCATCGTATAAACGGATAAACTAATCGAAGTTCCTCGTCTTAATAATTCTTCCTCTTTTGGAGAGAACCAATTGTAAGTACAACTCTTGCTCTTCATCTGTGGAGCTTTCAGGCGAAGACAATATTTGTAATACATTCATGGCTTCCACCATGGACGCATTATCAACAGACTAAGCTTACCTCGACAATGCCCAGTGCAGTACCTCCCCTGAGTTCGTGGAGGGTGCACGTCGATAGACAAATGGAACAACCATATCTCCACACTGGAGCAACTTCTCTGTCAAATGAAACAATTCTTTTTGCACTCGGGGTGTACCAGTGCACACTTAGAGCAGCGAATGGAAAATGCTATTAGTCATATCGTTCACGTTCACATTCCTTTTTGGCTATTTACAATATCATTACAGTTTGCACTATTTCTTAAACTTCCGCATATTTTCAGCATTTACGAGTATATTGGTAATGTTTCCGAATTCGAATCGTCCCGAAGAGAAGTCGTAAATCACTATTAAGAGTTCGCAATGAAAAAGAACTTGACCCAGCCGCTATGGCCTTAACGCATAGATATCGAAGGTTCAAAGGTATACGCACGAATAGACAAGAAATCTGAGGATCCTCTGTCTCACACATTATCAGTTATCTTGAGGTCCAGCAATATTGCAAAGAGCAAGAGAGCAAAGCAATATGAAACCACAAGCGAAACTCAACCCACATAATAGTGTTTCCTCGATATAGATATCTAGTTAAGAACTGAGGGCAGTAAGCTATATGTTAAGGTATTGTGAACCAGGACTAGTCAGGATGGACAAAGGTATCCACAAAAGATTTCATCACTACGGCAGAGATTGGACGTATAACGCAACAACTTGACAACCGTACATGTTCACGGATGAGACGTTGCGCTGTCTACAGTAACCCTTATACATTTGACTTTAAAGTCCCAGATCTCCGAAATTGGAAAATTACATTCGTTACAAACGTACCACACACAAATTTTTTCACGTTCATTCCAATCAAAAAAGGAGATAAAATCCCTGTCATATAACTGATGGGGTCAAGTCCTCACAGGTTTTGGCAAATACAATTTAATGGGAAAATATTGATAGGAATCTTTCACAGTTTCAAGATTCGACGAACGTTGATAATTCACATTCATAACGAAAATACGAACATGTCGTTCTTAGAGGTAATGTTCCTTTGTCCGATAGTAGTGGACTCCACTCAGGGTCATGTTTATCCAGGGTCCATCGCTTCAAATGCCACGGAGAAAGATTTTGTCGGCTTGACCGACACTTCCTGCCTTGTTAGAATTATCTCCCACAAATACTGATACTCAAGAGGACATAACGGTGGTCCAGAGCATCTCAGAACACAACTCACGTGTATCTTAACTATGGAAGTTACTATAAATTATGTATGTCGCAGAAAAAAATAGTTTAAGAAAATGATTAATTTTCAAAAATTTACTACGAAAGCATGAACTAGAATGAATTTCTGCAGCACGTGAAAGAAAGTGTGGATAATTAAATCCGAAGCTTTAAAGAGACGAGGCAAATGAATCATAATGTGTACTCGCGCTCATTTGAAATATCAGTCAAATTTAGAAGTAGTTTCTAAAATGAAATATATCTGGACTGGAGATACTTTTCTAGGTAAACGAGCACGATAGAAATGAAAAATAATGAATTTCTGAAGGGAAGAAACAATGAGTGGAGTCAAGGACAGGCGAGACAAAGGAAGAAAAGCGAATTATGGCAATTTCTGAGCAGCTGTTTCCCTTGCTCCCCTGCCAATAACGACTCCAGTGGAGAGTTGAAGCTAGGTCCTGGCAGGGCGCCCACCAAGGAAACAATTCGCACATTTGTGACCCCCTCGCAACATCACGGTGGAGACTGGTCGACGGCTAAAATGCACATCACCGCGAGACCACAATATTGTCAGCTGAATCCAGTAGTCACAAGTTCCTGTTCTTTATGCTTCCTGAATTACAATCCTCAATTACCGACAGCGATGGTCAAGGGATAGTGTCTTCGCTTCCACGATACCGCTGAGTGGTAAAGCTAAGGTTCAAGTTCAGTGGAACTAGGTGAGGATTTCAGCTGAGGTTCCTCTCACCTACTCCAAACAAATGTTGATTCGGTACCATAAGTTCCCCAATAACCAACATCTTTCATCAATTCCCTCACCCAAGCCACAGTTACGTGGAAGAGTAGACCTCATTGCATAAACCTCACCATAATAAAGACACGAAATAAACAAAAATAAATTAAATGAAATAATTACTCGAAGTAAATTCGTCAAACTCGTTCAACATCACAAGCCTACAGCTAAGTCAAGTCTTCGCCAAAGAAATTCCCGGTTCATCGCCATTTTCATATTACTGTAGTCATCACATCTCTTCTTCTTCAAGTAAGTACATGGTAGAAATACTTCAAGTGAAAAGAAAGTTTATACACTGAAGGAAATAAAGTGGAAATCTTGACCAATAAATCTGAGCAAAGATGGAACGAAATGAAATCTTGGTGAAAAGTACTCAAATTTTATAGGGAATACCCTTGACAATCGGGCCAATCCTCAGTCTTGTTGGCAAAAAATGAATAAAAACATATTCCCGTAGGACATACTCTCCACACTACCACAACGCTAACCCACCTCAACTACCCCATCACGACGCATTAAGGGAGTAAATAATTATATATGATAAATTACAATCCAAATAAGGGCATTGTCAACCAGCGTAAATTGAATTCTGACAGAATTTTCAGGATTAAATTCTGACAAAAATTTCAAATGATTGCGGTCAACTTATGCCAGAAAACTTGCGATAAAAACTCGTTTGGACTATCGTAAAAACTGGTAACATAAAAACTGGCAATGGACCAACATCAAAGGCTTATTACTAGTATCTGGTATATTTCCCCAGAATATATTATTAAGATTCATGTGGTATTTTCCAATAATATTCTGCTAAAATAAATCTAGAAGTAATGGTAATCATTTGTCAGGTTCCAACTTCATCCTTACTTTGCCCCAATCCTAGAAAGGATTACGAATTAAACAATCCCAGAGTACAATTTTAATTTATATCACCTCCTTAAAATGAAGAAAGCAAGGAAATGTTTCAAAGATTATGGCGAATTCTTCTCTTAGAGAAACGGCGAGAAAGAGGTTCAATGTAAATATCTGAGAGGCAGACGTCCGATTATCAGTTAAGGGGAGAGATATCAAACAAATAGTTTTGTTTGCGAGGTGATAGAGGTGCGATTGAAAAGTGTCACTAAGTAATTGTGTTTAGCGATTGGTCATAATTTCCATTCAATTCATAAACAGTTAAAAGACTCAACAAGAATTTTTAATTCTATTACATAAAATTTTTCGTAAACAAAATTAAGAGATTAAGAGTTAAAATAGAATTAATTAAGAGTTATAATAGAACTGAAACTAATATTACAGAATACGTAATAGTTGTGAAGTCATTATAGAGCGTAATTGTGATATGAAATGAAGAAACCCGAAGACAAAACAAATATCTGTACATTAACCATCAGAGATGAAGTAAACTGTGAAAAAATAATTTTAGTTCGAGAAATATCGCAAGTAAGTCATAATAATTTTTCTGAAAAATAAAGGGTATCTGAATGCCAAACCAAACAAAAAGAATTATTCAGTTCGTTGAGTAAAACGAAAACGATAAAAATGATTCTTTTCTAGAAATCACTCACCAATGATTGCACTCCATCTGATGTTCCAGTGTTTGACCTGCAAATGAAGAAAAAGCAAATAACTTCAGTAATTTCTACGATTTCTGTTTTCATTTTAAAATTTACAATTAAAAGGAGCAATGTTCCTTATTTTAATACAATAGATCACTCAAATTTTTGTGAAATGATCAAATTTCTGTATCTAGGGCCTCAGTGTTGCCTAGCCGAACTAGAGAGATACAGGTGAATGGTAAACCTGGTCGCTCAACTGGCTGAAATGAAAGTTTTACTTGAAAGGTTATGTGTTGATGTCCTCAGTATTAAAGGAGAAAAAAATAGATTAAATATAAAAAGAGGGTATCTCATGCAGAACGTTACCTATGCCTGCAGAGATTTTCCACTTGGTACAAAATTCACATTCACATAAACTCACATTTCAATTCATTTAGATACATACATACACCGCTATTTGATAACAAAACTAACAAAACTCTTCCATTTCTTTGTCTTGGTATTGTTACATTTTTGTTTTAGGAATATCTAACCATTCTTCATACACCGGTATGAAACTAAGCTGGTTTCAATTACTCTTATTTTTAATCAACACAATTGACCCCAATGGAAACGTGAGTAAGAGTACACGAGAACGTGCGTGTTGCATTTATCAGAAGAACACTGAAATTCTTCGAAATAAAACCGCCAGTCATTAAATTTCCAGAAACCGAAAGCATTTTTTAACTCTCTAATTGTCGATCCATTTTCTCAGGCAAGGGAGATCTCATCTGCGGGTACATTCATTTGACCCGCGGGCAGCAGATTGCTGGTGGCATAGCCGAAGTTTGCTTTTACAACTCGAGTTCTTGCTTCCTCCTTGAAACGAAAGTCCAATTACACATCTAATAAGTAGTGCAACAGTAAAAAAATATCATACTAGTATGTGAAATGTTGCCAAAAATTCATAAAGTTTTCTGAATATTAATGGGTGTCTGAGTAATTCCGTAGTTGATGACACATTAGTTGAGTTCAAAATGAGAATATGAAAGCCAAATAATACCGAAGAATAATACGTTGTCGTTTAAATAACTTCATTTATTTACTTGAAACAATAATTATTTTCGATCAGTCAACAATCGTTTCATTCCAACTTCTATATTCACAACTATATGCGGTAGACGATTATATGTAGAAGTTGAAGAAGAAGCAATACTTCAGTGAAGTAAAACGATTCGCGTTTTGTTTCCGTGCAGCACGCTACAATCCGGATATGCGTAAAATGTCATACTCTTCTGAATTTCGGTGCATGATAGAAGCCATTTTTATGACAATCCTAGTACTTTTCAGCAAAACAATATAGACTGAGGAGCCACCAATTTTAATTTAAACGTTGTAGCGTTGATTCCCGTCAATTTTCTTCAATTGTTCTACACACAAAGAACCACCGAAAAATAAAAGACAGAAATAACATTTTCAAATTCATAATGCGAAAATTGTCCACATGTGAAATAACATCTACATGTTCACGAGTGGAAATGATTCGAAAAGTCTCAAGCCCCTTAACAGTCGTGTTCTGCACAGGGAAAAAACCGTTACATCATTTTTGTGGCAAGAAGGCAACTGCGACATTCATGGAAAAATAAAGTATTGTATTGCCTTTCTTAACTATTTTTTTAAACTTGGGCTACACTTTCACAACAAAAGATGCAAATTATCTAAACAAGCAACTAAAGACATATCAATATTATGATCATTCGTATCAAAAACTAAACACAACTAAATACAACAAAATAAACTAAAATATTAAGAGATTAACAACGCGTTACATGAGAGCAAATCTCTCTTACACTCATCTGTACCATTATACACAAAATATTTTGCAAGCTTCCTAATCAGAAACAGCTATTAGTTTTAGTTGCGAGATATTGTAAGGAAGCATGGTGACCTGGATAAAACTTCAAAAGGATAACTTACTTGGAATGTACGTTAAATTTTATTCACTGCTGTAATTTAACAATTTGAAATTTCTTTACAAAATAATAAAAGACTTTTTCAATGATATCTCAGTATTTCATAAACTAACTCAAGATCTTCGGGAAGGGTGTTAAAAACTTACTTTACTACTAAAATAAAAACTAACTAAAATTAAATTACGTTAAAATCTGTACTAACAAAATGCACGAAAAGTTTGAGAGATGGAATTTTGGTTCTTAAGGTATTTCCATTGGCGTTTTAAGTATTGAGAGGGTCACTTCTGCATTCCCTCTATCATATTTGTTTATCCATTAATCGACCCCAAAACCGAAGTGTACAAGGAAGGAAGAAAGGAAGGAAGGGATTTGAATGACCATAACGATTACTCTAATTTTAAATGTACAACATATTATTATATTTTTGACTTCCAGGTCATCAGGAGCATTAATACAACAATTTTATGAACAGATACACTAGTTCATTCTTTGAGAAGGATGCAGTAGAATCCCTCTTAATAAGTCTGGTCGGGACCGAGACCCTGGCCGGTTACTCGTTTGACCGGTTAATGGGAGATTCCCGTGAAAAATCAATTTTCGTTCAAAACGAGCTTACAATCAGGTTATCACGAATAAACAAACAAACGATACTCATTGCAACTCACTTCATTGTACTGTATGTATATACATACATTCAAAAACGAACATGAAAAATTTGATCCATAGAAAAATAGACATAGGTGCGTATTGATTCATAGATAAGTACAATTGGAAGCAAGAGGGGAATCAAACTAGTGAACTCCTTCCCCCATCCCGTTCAGCTCGTCACAACACAAACACATTGCATACCTAACGTCGCCATACCCCGCTTCGTTTTCTGGGAACTTTCCAGGAAAGTCCCGTCAAATAATAAATGTTTGAGGAACTACTTGGCGGCTATTTTACGCTGAAAGAGAGAAACAAAAACTGTTCCTCGGGGTAGGCCGGTTAATCTGAGACCGGTTAAGAGGAGAAGTGGCATCCGTATCGCAGAGCAACAGGTGTATAATTATTACGTTCTTATTTTTAATTTTAAAATCTTATAATATTCTACTTCTATATTTGATAATTCAGTCATACGTGCTTTTAAACATAATATCCGTTATAACTAATCATTGGTGCGTGGTGTTACTAGTATTATAATGCACAATAAGAACGTAATTACTGTATCTGCCAGTTCTTTGTAACATGAAGAGTTCTTTCGCAATTGTGGAATTTGAAACTGCGGAAAGTTACAAATAACTTCTACTGTTTTAGCTCATTCGGGATATCATTTATTAAAAGGAAACTAAATTGGATTCAGAGCCTTATTTGATCTTGGAGACGAAAAGGCATCGCGAAAACGGTTCGCTTATCTCTCTTCTCTGAAGTCTCCGACACTCCACGAAAGGCTACATATCAGCCTGTCATGATGTTTCGGGAAACAGAAACGTATCAAAAAACTGTCTTGGCGGGCATGAGTCTGAAAAAGGCTTCATAGCAAAGAAAACAAGTTTAATCAGTGGCTCAACAACACGCGCTTAGCAAATACGCAGGAATGTTTTTGATTGAAAAGAAGAATAAGCAGACCATAAAAAGACATTGAAACACGCCGATATTTCTTCCGACATTCCAAGAGGAAGCCGATCCCAACTGACCATATCCAAGAAAATGCAACGTGTAATCGGGCTTCAAATTGTTTTTGTTAAGTAGTTATCTTCCACATTCGGAAAATGCAAGTCAGTCAGTTTCATAATGATTCAGTTAAATTCAAATAAATAAGAATCCTGTTTGTGTCAATTTATTAGTAAAAATGAATAAATCAGATCGCAATTTTACCATTAACCAATCAAACAAATTCAAGCATCGGCTTCGGTCCGTCGATTGACGCGCCCGATGAATCCTACGGATCAAGTTCAGTAAAGTGTAGAAAAAGTAGGGAGCGTCCCCTAATGTGCTCTTTTAATGGAGAAATTTTGAAACGAAAGTTATTTTGTATTCGAAGAAATTATTAGTAACATTCTCGTAAAATAAATAAATAAACTTATCGACAAAAAAAGCAGTTACAAACTGCGTATGACCACGTGGCTAATTTATAAGCATAAGCTAATTTGGAAGGATTTTCTTAAAAGAAATACTCGAAGGAATTATAAGTAACATTCAGAGAACAACGGAGTGTCTTCATATACAGTCTTCGATTTGTCAAATTACGAAACTCTGCAAAACTACCCAATCAAACCTAGTACTCTGCAATTGTAATTGTTGCTAAGAAATGAAATGAGTATGTCGAAGAAAGGATGTAGCACAAGTCAACAGTGCGTTGTTTTTCTTCAATACTATTCCAACTTTCTCATAAACGAATATCCAATATTTTAACACGGGATAAGATCATTCCTTCCCATTCTTCCAAAGCTCCCTCAAAATGCTTGGCATCACCCACTACATTTTCTCAAAGCACATTGATCAATCTGCTAGATAATCAATCAAGGAAACTTCAAAGACAAATAAGCGGCCGCGTTCAGACCTTCCAAGAAATCTCTTCGTATGCATAGAGATGACGCAAGGAAATGCCCCAAACTGGATTTCTTTCGTGAGATAAACAAGTGCGATCCCTAACTCTCATGTTAAAACTTCATTGCATCGCCGAAGTGTGTGGCATATAATCTTAGTTAACATCCCCATCACTTTCGAGAAATTCAGGAGAATCATTGGGTATCTCGACTTGCTTTTCACTTCTAAAACTCTCTCCCATTTCATGAACTCACAATGAAGATCTCGGGAAGTGGAAATTCACGTTACGAAGAGTCAAACAAGTTTCTCCTAAAAGAACAATGTCCAGTTATGAGAAAAGAAACAAAATATGACTTTCTTACCACCACTCTCCCCTAAAAATTCCCTTTCAAATAACTCGCTCTCTGCTATTTGCTGCTTTTGTTTTTTTCTTGAAGATACATGGAGGGAATAATACGAAAGAAAATGTAATCTGACGTTATATTCTGTTATTATAAGTATACTATTACGTCCATTTCTTAAATGTATTATAGTTAAGTATATTAATGACCTAAGTTGGATTCCACGCAATATTTATCATGAACGTTTTACGGAGCACAACGTTTCAACCCGGTTTGGGGCCTTCGTCAGGTGTAATAAATATTAAACATAGCAACATAACAGAATATGAAACATCGTAAATATAACAACAGAACACGAAAAATGTAAATATGTTTACAAAAAAGCAGAAATCATTCCCATAAATTATAAAAAGGGTTGTTAATACTCGATAAATTTTCCGAATCTGTACGTAAATTTAAACTCCCATTAGTGTATTTTTATAAATACTATTTCTGATATGTAACGTTTATAATGATTTGTTTCTTTGTCAAATATTAAAGTATTATCCCAACCCAAAAAGTGATCATTAACTAGTGAAAATTATCAGCATCGACAGAACTTAAGTAGAAATCTAGGTAAATTTCTTGGTAAAAATAACCATATTTCCTTGGAAATATTCCCAAGGTAAGAGGGAAAAATGTCAGCCGCACTAAAGAAAATGAATTTAAATAATGTCAACATAAAAGTATCACGAAGGCTGCCTGTTATCCACTACATTATCGTTATTTGCAAAGATAAGGGAGATATTTTTTACAAATATAAGTTACACATCGCATTCAACAGTATGTTGAAAATTGTTGCAGGTTTCATTCCTACATACCGAGAGAGATAAATGTCGTCACGGTTGCAATGAACTTAAGCTTTAATTCTGATGGACTGACAAAAAAACTCAATCGAATTTTAGATACGTAGCAGATCACATGCACTAATCACCTCGTATATCTAGGTAAATCTTGCTCAAAACTTTAATGGCCTATCACCACTGTTATGTTATGTTGTTGTGTTTTACCAACAATATGTAACCAAGATGCACTCAGCATTTGCACAAAACATTCTTCTAAAATAAATCTATTTTAGATTTATTTTGGATTATTAGTAATGGTAAATACCAGATTTAAATTTCGTCGTAACTTTGACCCCCAATCTTGGGAACCAATAAATTTATCTCAGAGCATTTGTAACAAGAATAGGGAACTAATGTATCAAAATAAATATTTTTCTAGTCAGTTTTAAAATGATAAACCAACGTCAACACAGAGGTAGTATATGAGAAGGAAGAAATCATTCAATTTAACAAATCAAGAATTGTGCGAAAACGAAAGAGCAGCGAAACTCCATTTATCTCGGACGAAAGTTTGGGAAAAATTTTACAACCAAAATTAAATAATGCCAAAGGTTGCCAATAGTTGCACGAAAGCAATAATTGGCCTAGAGAGACTCGTATTACGTCTCAAAGGGACTAGCAGGATAAGATGGGACAAAAGTCCTTTTACTGTAGCTTAATTCTGCTAATTTCCAAAGCTGAAAGATTAATTCTATGAAAAAATACAAGATTACATTTTTGACAAGAACACTGAAAAGAGAGTTAAATTTTTGTACTATATCGAATATTTTCCAAGATTTATAAATAAAAGTGTACATATGGTGCCACCTTGTCTATACTATCTATAGTAACAATTTAGAATAGTTTGAGAAATAATAGTTTTTCTTAAGGGCTCTAATGACCTTGCCGTTGACGAGCCCTAAAGCCTCACAAAAAAATAGTTTTTCGAGAGTTTGAATAAACTAATGTGCTGCAATTTGAATGACCCAAAGTTTTTTTCAAAATTTCAGTACGTTCTCCCACATGGAATTTTTTCAGATGCATATCGTCTGATAGTGCATCAACAGTACTTCAAAGTGAGAATTTCTTTTGCACCCGACCAAAACAATTTACAAATTGTAATGAATTTTTTTTAAATGCTGTATAAAACGGAATTTTCCACCAAAGTCTTATAATTTTGACTCGAATATACGTCATTTCTATTATTTAGAACCGCAAGTCGCTAACTTCCAATGGGGCGAATATATTGAGAAATTACGAAAAAAATCTGCTTTTATCCCAGCGGCGCTGGGAGGTGGTCTTTTTTAGTATAAAAATTCGTCAGAAGAAATCGAATGAGTCATATCTTAAGAAAATCGGTGTAAAGGGATTTTTTACCATCTTATCCTGCTAGACCTTTTACATCTCAAAAGATGTAAATTACGCAATTCCATATAACAATGATAATTTGCAGAATTATTCCCACATTTAGGGTTTTTTTAAACTGGTCTATTCCCCAATCGGTTCAAACCGTGCCCCGTTTCAAATGATTCCTGAAGACAATTTAACGTCGCTCACGTCCAGAACAGAATACTGATCTTCGCACTTACACGTTTCAACAGTTCTAAATCCACGATGGTAGACATTTATTCTGTATTTCAGGGTTCACCCCAATTCTCATTAAATCCTTGTTCCCTGAAGGAATCGCGGGATGCATAATTCTTTCAGGGGTATCCAATACTCAAAATAGACGTAATGGTTTATGAAGTGTCTTCAGTATGTACCCCCTGAACCCTCACACTACGTAGGTTTCTCATTCATATTCCACGCAATTTCAGGAAGTTCTTGAAGGCTAATTCACTTTCCCGGGGGTTGCTGTACTAGCTGCGCGAAGGGACTATAATATGGTAAAAAATCGAGAGTGGTGGGCATATGAAATATTCCCCTTGTACTAACATTCTAGGCAAAAATACGTGGAAACACCTCATACGATTTTGTGTTCTATACTTTCATTTGCCTAAAATACATTTTCAGACGTCACTGGAACACCTCTCTTGATAACTTTTTCACTCACAGGTATCACATAGAAATTAATAGAAAAAATCTATTTGATATGAGCAAATAAAGAAAACTAAAGGTATTTTAAATTGCTGAATGCAAATTCTCCTTTAACTTTCAACAATACATTATTTTTTACATTCCTTATTATGATTTTAAGAAACTTCTTTTGAGTGTTATTTTAATCAAATTAGTTTATTGTCCCCCATGTGGTCATTCACACTTTGGTAACTGCTTTTTGACAAATTTGTCAGGCATAATGACTGAGTTTTATTTAATCACCTACATTACTCATATTGTGATATTCATGTCTCATAAATTTTTTTAATGACTCGATTACGATTTGTAAATAAAAAAGAAAAATGATGGAAATTTGTTTTAAAACTTGATTTAATAGTGTTCTTTTTTAATTCAAAGCAGAAAACGTGTTGAAAAGGTACAGTCAAGTACTTTCAAAACTAACTGCATGTTTTAGCTCAGTATCTTCTGCAAAGAGAATAATGAGATAGAGATAGCTTCTGAGTGACCTTTATTCCTGGCCCCCCACCACTTAGCAGAGGATGCATATATATGATGCTATGATGGAGGGGCTCAGTCTTGTAGTGTGTGGGCCAGCATGGGGACTCATCTGTGGAGTACGGGCCTGGTGCTCGTGCTATTGGCAGCTGTCGTTACTCATAGTGCGGCAGGTCAGTAATTACAATTATTTTTCACATGATGTTTAAGGAATTAAGTTTTTGTGTAAAGTGTTCAGGAAGAAAGTGACTACAGTGAATATTTCTTCAAATTAACATTTAACTTCATAATAACCATTTTATATAGAATACCTGAGTAGGAGAGCAGTGGATACTGTTTTGGGCTACTGCACTCGAATTCTTACACAATGCATGAATCTCTTCAGTTTTCAAAGTTTTCACACTTGAATGCAATAATTTCCATCACTTGCTGATCCTATGCTAGTTTCATGGAATATTTTATTTCCTCATAATGTGTAAAAATCTTAACGAGAAACAGTATCTCACTACCCTATGACGGAAAGATTTTATCCCTCCCTTCACACAATCACTAAAATGAAATTCAAATTTTAATATGAAAAAGTTAAGCAACATTTGTAATCTATACAATCTAATTATGATTTTCCTATTGAAAATTGTCTGACTTTCAATTTATTACAGAGTGAGATAAAAACAATAACACATTTAAATAATTTATAATTACATTAATTTTTAATCATTATTTTTTAATTTTGTTTGTGCTAATCTTTAAATGCGTAGATCAAGATAATTTTCTTTGTCAGTGTAGTAAACATTAATATTTCACACGCATTAATTCATGTTCATATCAGTGCATAAATATGAGGACTAAGTTTCATATGAGACATATCTTATTGTAGAAATAATTGTATGATTTACCAATGAAGACAGAGGAGACAAGAAAATAAAGAATCTTTAGGATGCTATTGATTTGGATATACTGAACTTCTCTTCAAGGCTAAATTCTAACATGCTTTAAGTTGAAAGAAATGAACTATTTATCATTTTTAACTCATTTAATAACTAATAGTACATGAAGCAGATCTTAGGAGAGTGAATTGTTCTCAGAATAAAACGAAGTGTTTCAGAAAGTAAAATATCAAAAAGGTAGTGAATGTTCTTCTCATAATGTACAATTTTCTTTACACCTCATTGAGCTAAAACTTTAAATAGTGAACGACAATCACTCTTCATCGAGTTGTACTAAATTTTGTTTAAGATCACAGATTATGTGGAAAATCTTATCTCCTGATAGATAGAATATTTATACCTTGCTGTGACAACTCCTCAATAATTTATAAACATTATAGTTTACAGATATATGTAATGCAGCCAATCTTTGTCTTTGATTTTAAGAAAATTGTACAAAACAAGTATATCTAGAGAAAAAGTTCCAGAATACTTTGAAGAAAACTGAAATAACAGTGTGTTTAGAGTGTGTGGAAAACACCAAAGGGGAAAAGCAAAACTAATTCTGTAATAGAATTCAAGGGGGGCATAGTGGAAAAGAGTTTTAATTGAACCTTTCACAATGAACATCACTTGGTAATCTTAATTGAAAATGGATTCCCTTCCAAACATTTCAGGAAAACACAATTTCTATTTTATCTGTACAAATACTTTTTTATGAACCTATATTTGACTCATTAGTTATTTTACCATAACAAAATAAGAAAAATTCTGTTAACTTGGTACCATTAATATTTAAAGACCCTGAACTTGCTTAAGAACTGGAAAATGATAACTTGTGTGACAATGAACTTGTCATAGAGATATGAACATTCTTGAGAAAGTTGAGCAAAGCTGTATCAGAACAACACTCTCCTATCAAAATATCACAGTTCACTTCACAATGTTTTTATGCATTCATTCATTCATCACAATATGATGACAATAATGAAATGTGAACATCAATCAAATGACACGATTAAAATTGCATTCCTTGGTTAGATATTTCAAATGTCACATACGTAGGGTGCGAAGTTGTTTAAGTCTGACAAATGTAAACCTGAAGAGACTAAACTACACTTCAAATGTTCTCAATTTGAAGTGAGCAACTTGTAATAATTAGATTTAATTATGCATAGCTTTGTGCATACATAAAAGGATGAAAAAATTCCAAATTATTTTTTCTCTACAAATAGTTTAAGGATTAAATAACAAGTCATAATTCAAAATTTTGTTACATAATGGTAGTTTGGTAGCACTTCTTAATTTTCTCTCTTAACTAGCTGAATTTACAAACCAAGTGTGATAGTATAAAGAAGGGTTGACCATAATTTGGCTAGTATGATACAAATTGATAGTAAGAATTCAAACAAATAATTATGATCACACAGTGCCTATAAACTGAACTAGACCAGTACATACATCTCATTATTTAAACTTATGATACCAATACTTCAGACTCTCTGTTTTGTCAAAAATCAGATATTATATACCACAAATTTTATTTAGAAAAACTACATGGATAATTATAGAGTTAGGATGTCTTATGTCTGTTAAGGAGGCTAGGAGACACCAGCATATTGACAAACCTTTCAATCATGATAAAATATTTACAATTGGAAGTTTTTATTGAGTGTTATATATTTTAGGTCCATATCAAAAAAAAAATTCTGTATGAAAATTCCATTTGAAAATTTAATTATCAAGAATAACATGTTATATCTGGAAGTAAAATTCTGTGGCAAAATAGTTAACTAAATATTTATATATTTTTTAAAATTAATTTAATTAATTCTTGAATATTAAAATAGAACCCTAACAGCATTGCAATGGTCACTATAATCATCACAAGAACACATGAAAAATTTACAACTAATATGGCATAGAATTATTATTTATCTAGAGATGCTAAATTCTTTTTGCTTCTTTTTTCCCCAGGGCCAGGAGCATGTCCACAAGAATGTCCCAAATGTAAGTACTAGTTTGATTAATTCTTGGAGTCAGTTAAACTGAGTTGCAAAGTATATTATTTCATTCATTCCTTTTTGCAGCATCATCAGTATTTCACTACCAAGATGGCAAAAAGTACACCTACAACCTGGAAGGAACCACCGTAACTTCTCTACCTGGCACCCAAGGTGATGTGAGCACGACTCACCTAAAGGCAACTGTGGAAGTTGGTGTGAAAAGCGCCTGCTCTCACATTGTAAAATTAAAAAATCTGCAAGTTATTGGTCCAGATGAAAAGGTATCCAATGAAAAAATTTAAAACAACGAAACAGATTCAGAATAAGTATATGAAAGTTTTACATAAAATTTAACTAATACTCATTTTTTGATTCCTAGAAACATAGTCTGAAAGAACTGGAAGCCAACCCAGTAATTGCAAACTTTCAAGGAGGACACATCAACGACCAAATCTGTACATCACAGGAAGACAGTCAAGCGTCACTGAACATCAAGAGAGCCATTCTGTCTCTCCTCCAGTCTTCTGCTCCCTCTGGTGCAGGAAGCACAACCATTCGAGAGGTATGCTCAGAAATATTTTCTTTCCTTTATCTAACAAAATGTAATAGGTTTTTCCTTGCATCTGTACAGTGTTTCTTCTCTTTGTCTTGCAGGTGGATATTTTTGGTGTTTGCCCTACTGATATTACTTATTCACGTGGTGGAGATGCAACAACAATAAAAAAATCTCGAAACTTAAACCTTTGCGCGCATCGTGAAGATCTGAAACAAGAGTTCTGGCCAACTCCATTCATTGGAAATGCGGTAAGTAATTTGAAATTTGAGTAATATATGAACACCACTAAACAAAGGGTCTCAAAATTATTTTGTACATTCTTTTTTAGGATTTGCAATCAATACCACTTCTTGAATCTAGCCAGAATGTTGAACAAACACTCAAAAAGGGAATTATTGTCAGTGTCATTAGTGAAGAGTCATACTTATTCAGACCATTTGCCAAGCAAAGTTCCGGAGCACGCACAACAATTAAAACCCAGCTCACATTAGTTGGAGAAAAAGCTCAAGCAGTCTCAGTTCCAGGTAATAAAATGAAACCTACATGACACTATATAATACTAAAAATCTTTAAACTGTATTGGATTTCTGATGAATTATGGTATTTACTTCATCATCATAATAACAATAAGAATAAAAATAATAATTTTAATGCTAAGAAAAGGAGAAAGAATTGTCCAAGTAAGTAAGTCAACTGTAAATTCTTAGAAGTTTCTTTCTTTGCAGACACAGTTTCTGTTCCTCGCTCTATCATCTTTGAAGCTTTACATGAATCAACTCAAAAGAGCAATAAACAAAGTATTATTGATGCATTACAAGCTGCATTAAATGCCATGCCTGATGCTGTTGGACCTACTGCTGCCCGTAAATTCCAAGCATTGGTTGGAGTTTTGCGACACAGCTCAAAGGATGATATTTTGTCTGTTTACAGAGAAGTGAAAGCAGGAGCAGGCTTCAGCAATAAACAAGCAGCAAGGTAATTTTCATTGACACTAGCACAACAATCACTAAACATTGAATTTTTGCAAAATCTTTTCTCAGAGCACCATGTTGATTGTAATCACATTAATTTTTCATATTCTCTCCAGGAGAGTAATTCTTGAGGCCCTCATCAAAACAGGAACTGGTGATTCTGTTGGTGTTGCCATTGAACTTCTGCGCAGTAATGAAATATCAAAAGAATACATCAATCTTTGGTATGCTGGATTTGCTTTTGTTCGTCATGCTACTCTAGCTTCAGTATCAGCAGTATCTGTAAGTGTTTCTTGTTTTTCAGCAAAACATTTATTAGGTATTTTAATTACATGGTAAAAATAATAAATGAAATGGAAATTCAAATTTTTTTACAGACTTTGCTTGATGATCCCAATCTTTCTCGAGAAGGAATTCTTGGTGTTGGCTCGCTTGTTGGTCGTTACTGCCAAGAGCACAACTGTGACAATGTCCAACAGGTTAATGAAGTGATCAGTAAATTGTCAAAGAAATTAACAACTAAAATATCATCAAGAGATGAAGAGAATAAAGTGAGTTTCTGTGGAACATTTTTCACATTCCTATCTCTTATAACATTCAATTAATGATATATATTTTTGTATTAGGTGATTATAGCTCTGAAAGCTCTTCATAACATTCACCACCTTAACAACGCTGTAGCGGATCCTTTAGTGAAAATTGCATCTGATCATTCCATACCTGCACGTGTTCGAGTTGCAGCACTTGAAACATTCCAAAGTGATGCATGCCGTCCAAAGGTAATATATTTGAGACAAAATTTTAAAGATACTGAATGTAAATGTGTCAAATAACTTATAATATATCAACCAAAAAAATACTTACTAAAAACAAGTATTTTTACTCCACAAGCAAAAGAATACTCAACATATTGTCTTAATTGCAGCATTTCATTAGATAACACACTATACACAAGAATAACTTCAAGACAAAACATTGTCATACACTGTGTTCAGCATTTTATTACAATTTTCAATACTATTCTCACTGAATATCTCATTACTGCAACTGTTTTCATTTGTTATAGCTCAAGAAATCTGCTCTCGATATTCTCAATGATCATAATGAAGATTCAGAAGTTCGTATCAAAGCTTATTTGGTTTTGGTTGAGTGTCCATGTGGAACAGTGGCGAATAATCTGAAAGAGCTTTTGGAAACTGAACCAGTCAATCAAGGTATAAATGTCCTTCTCAAATTTTTTGTCTCTCAACTTTCAAGATTGATCATCCCAAAAATTTTAAAATGTAATCTATTATAATATAATACTTATCAAGTTTATACTTCCTGAAAATGGGAATATTTTCTCCTTATTACATTTGTCTTAAATGATTCAAAATCCTCTGACAGGAAGTTATTGATTCTATACAAATAATAGTTCCATAAATATTTTAAAATTCAATTAACTATGGACTGACTAAGTTTGTATTTATATCCCACAGTTGGATCCTACATAGTATCACATCTTCGAAATCTTCGAGCCTCAGCTAGTCCAGATAAAGCAGATGGTAAATCACATTTGGGTCTCTTGAGAGCTAAGAAACATTACCCTGAGGATGTTCGCAAATTTTCACGTAACTACGAACTCTCCTACCTTTTGGAAGCTCTCAACATTGGTACAACCATAGAGTCAGATGTTATTTTCTCTCAGTCATCATATGTTCCTCGTTCAGTGTTCCTGAACCTCACCACAAGCCTGTTTGGCCACAGCTACAATATTTTAGAGGTAACTACTCTATTATTTCAATAAATGATTAAACAAAAGCAACTTACTGTTCATAAAACTACATTAAAAATAATTTGTGTCAAACTCGGTTCATTTTAGCTTGGAACAAGAGTAGAAAATGCAGATCGTCTTTTGGAGTCAATACTTGGACCTAAAGGATATCTTAAAACTCAGAATATTGGAGAAATCATTAAGAGTGCTCGTGAAACACTTTCACGCTATGCAGACAAAATTAAAGACAGGTTACAGACTGTGGGAAGACATAAGCGCTCAATCAATAAGGAAGACCTGGACAGACTTCGCAATGAGGTACGATAAATGAACTTTTCCCTGTACTGTTGCCCTTACTTCTGAAAATTAATTCTTTTTTTCAATGCTAGGTGATCAAATCACTACCACCCACTCATGGCAGTGATTTAATTGTAGATTTATCTCTAAGATTATTTGGTTCTGAATTGTTATGGCTTACCTGTGATCATGAAACAAGCGAGATTTCAGCAGAAAAAATTATCAACAAAATCTTTGATATTCTTGATGGTGCAATTGACAAAGCAAAGAAATTTGATGTAAGTATTTTAAAGCAAACCATTTGTTTAACACTGCATATATATTAATAATGAAAATTCACAGTTTAATATGGGTAATTTAAAAATTTCAAATGTTTCCCAGTACCATCTCAAGCATCACTGGACATTCCTGGATACTGAATTAGCCTATCCCACTGGTGTTGGGCTGCCTCTTCGACTTGTAGCAAGTGGTAGCTCTGCAGTTCATTTGAAACTAGTGGGACAAATTGATATTCCAGCTCTAATTCATGATCCGAAAAATGCCCATCTACAGCTTGAAATTGTCCCGAGGTAAATATTATTATTTTTTAAATTTGTTCTCCAGTTGTATTAAGGGATAAATACATTCTTTAATTCAGATTTTTACAGCATTCACTACTCCTCAAAACAAAGAAAAATATCTTCCTGATAACTGATGACCATTTCTACTTACTTCATAATTTGAAAAAAAAATTGGATCAAAATCTCATTCACTACCACACTATTGTTATGTATTAATCCCACATTTTAACCTAGGAAATTATTGAAATTGTAATACATATTTCAGTGATATAATAGTTCTTTAGAAAGAACTTCAGAGTAGATTCTTTGTCATTGACTAACTCCTTCTTTTGGGATTTCAGTGCTGCTATAGAGGTAACTGGAGAAATGTTAATTGATGCCCATATAGTGGAATCTGGCTTGAAAGTAGCTTATACATTGCATACTGCTACTGGAGCTAATATTGGAGTAAAAATATTAGATGGGACAGGTGTCGATATTACATTTGGTCTTCCTCTTCAAAATCAAGACATAATTACCGTTAAAACTGAGCTCCTCAAAACTGTCCATGAAGATGGTCAGCCAGAGGTTGACACACCATTGGTGTTCACTGGATCTAAGTAAGTCTATTTCTTAAACAAAGAATGCTTCATCAGGAAATATCAACTAATTTAACACTACATAGATAAGATAACCATTACATTATAAATTAAAATATGTTTCTCTCATGCATCTTCACTAAATTTGTTCATACTGGTTCCCAACCAAAGGATATGAATGAATTGAGAGCAGTAATTGACAAACATATTGCAATTTATTAGATTATGAAGACTTGACTGGGTGAAATTCCATTACAATTTCATTTTTTTAATATCAATATTTACTTTAATCAATATAACTAAAATATTTAATTGATTTTACAGGAAAGAATTCCATGGATGTTTTGATCAAATAAAAGAACTAACAGGTCTGATAATCTGTGGTGATGTAGTGGTGCCATTTGATAGTTTGAGAAGTGCATCAGCTTTGTATCCTCTAAATGGTCCAAGTCTCCTTTCTATAAGGGTGGAGACAAGTGATGTCAGCACTTACCACTTGCGTGGTTATTACAATAGAAAAGGTAAGTAGATAATGGCTTACAAATTCCACTACAAGTGAGTCACAAGAACTTACTCATTAAAAACTACTGAACATCTTTTTCCAGATCCAAAGCATCAAACTTTAGAACTTCTTTTTGAAACTCCAAATAGTAAAGTACAGAGAAAATTAGAATTATTAGTTGAAGGGAAGACAGAACCAAATAAGGAAGTTAAAATAAGTCTATCTTCACCCTGGAAATCAGTTTCAGTTCAAGGTAAATGATTACTATTTATCAATGTAAACAATGATTGGAGTAAAATAAACAAATTAATTCAATTATATTTACAATTGCAGGAATATTAACTGATACAAAAACTGAACAATCACTCACTGCTAAGTTGACAAGTGATGATATTCTTTATTCCATCAAAGCTGGAGTCAAGGTATCAGGTGATGAAAGTCATCAAACTTACTCCCCTCTATTGGAATATAAATATCCAGACCAAAAATCTGGTGCAAAGAAAGGAGGATCCTCTCAAGTGTACAACGTTAAAGGTAAAATTTGAAAGTCACTGGGCTAGACAAATTTGCTGTATGTATCATCAACAAATTTTATGATAAAATTATTTTGCATTTATTCTCATAGTCTTACAAAATATGTTACTATTCTTCCCATTTTCATGGACTTTTTATTTTGCTTTTTAATACAAATTGCATTTCAATCATGTAATAAATAGACAAATACATTATAATGATGATGAAGATGATGATGAACTTAAGATTTAAACTTCTTTGTGGAATATGAGCTCTAATATTATTAGTCTAACATGAATGCTTATTAAAAATTGCTTGTTCTTCTCATAGGTTCAGTGACTGTTGATCGAAGTGGTAGCTCAAGAAAATATACATTTAATAAGGTTACTCTTCACACTCCTTATGGTAAGTCCTAACATACTAAACAGAGATTTTAA
The DNA here is from genome assembly GCA_002313205.1 of Laupala kohalensis. Taxonomy (NCBI): domain Eukaryota; kingdom Metazoa; phylum Arthropoda; class Insecta; order Orthoptera; family Trigonidiidae; genus Laupala; species Laupala kohalensis. Next base: position 667,445 of record NNCF01130567.1, on the reverse strand, counting down.
CTACTTTTGTTTCCCGTACATTTTCTCATTTTGATTTACATTTACATTCTTAATGCCAATTTGAACAGGACAATATGAACTTGACGGATCACTTACAAGAGATAGCAACCTTTTTGCAAGTGATCTTAAAGTTACTTGGGAAAATAAATATATTATCATCAAAAACAAACTGCAGAAACTTGGTGATCGCCAATTCGAAGCTAGCTTGGATGTCATTCCATCAGTGCAGAAAGATTTGAGCATTGGAATAAGGTGGAAATATGAAAGAAAGGAAGATGAGGTACGATACTCTTCACATAGCAACTATGAGAAACCATCATGCAAAAACAAACAAAATTAATTTTGCTTCGCTATAAATATCAAATTTTGTTGAGACTTGAGGGTAAATTATCATATCCAGTAAAACCCAAAATTTGAAATTCCAATTCCAAATTGAATCATGTCCTGAATAATTTCTGATATATTTATATATTATTTATTGCTAAACTATTTTAGTTAAATAAACAAAATTTACAAATTTCACCATCTCTGAGCATAAATAACTGAATTAAAATACTTCAACAAGTAATCATCTCTTAGTGATTCTCTCAGACAGAAAAATATTATTCAATAATTTATAAAATTGAAACAAACAGTCTCACCAAGATTTGACATTTAACTAGTGTGATTTGTATGTTGATGAAAAATATTTCAAGTGTTCATCTTTTCTCACAAATATTTTATTTTTCTCACTGGTAGTTGAGAAATGAACTAGTCATCATTCACGGTCAAGATTTACGAAATGATCAGACACGAATCACCTTGTCACAATATCATCATTACAAAATTGAATCAGCAACAAATTTTGACATATCAACTCGCAATAGCTGTAAGTATTTTCCAGAAGTAAATATTTTTCTTGAAATATGGTAAGGAGAAAAACATGACTGATCTCAATTTATGTTTCAGTGACATATCCCATTCTTAACATAAATGCCCAACTTGATGGAGCTGCTACACCAAAGAGCATTGACTACAATATTAAAGTTACATATGATACCTACAAAGTTGCATCAGAACTACATGCCAAGACTGGAATTAAGAAGACTGGAGATTATGATGTAAAATTTATTGTAAGTATTATAAAAAATGATGGTAGATACAAAATAATGAGAATGAATTTCCTCAAAAGTATCACAATAAGTTACAATGATTTGAAATGTATTTTAAAATATTGCCTTCATTTCTTAACCCACAGGCAGAGGTGTTGAAAAATACACTACGTATTTCCAGTAGTCGTGATATTGTAGCAGAAGGCAAGTCCAAATTTGTCAATGTTTTAGAACTCACTCCAGTGGCCAAATATGAATTAGTGGCAGATGTCACTCATCAGTATGATCGTAACAATATTAACCAGCAAATTGATGCAGTCCTGAAGGTGGAAGGGAAACCTCATGAATATAAGTAAGTTCAAAAGAAAAATAAACAAATTATTCATAAACTAAGAAAAGATAACTTAAAATGTTTCTTATTCTCCATGAAACAAAGTGTTAACTATAATAACAAAATCAGTCTAAATATAAATCTCTAAAACAGCAACAAATAACAATATTTTTAATGTCTTTGCAGACTTGATTTGGGTTTAGTTCTTAACCCTAATTTGGTTGATGTACACTCCAAGATCTTAATAGGATCTGATAGGCTTCTTGATGCCCACACCCTTATTAAAAGGGAGAACAATCACCCTTCAGGAGAGACAAAAGTAAGCATACTTGTTTTACTATTTATGCAAGACAGTGAATGTAATGAACAATCCACAAACACTTCTTCAGAACATAAATATAAGTAAACGCAGAATAATGAAACCTCTCTTTCTTTTTGCAGTTGTACATAAAGAACTACTTAGATGCTTCTTCAATATATGACTTCAACAATGCTGGAGGCAAAGCAACTTTGAATATTGATTTACCGAAGCTACCTCGTAAAATTACAGGCAATCTTGTTTTAACCATAGAAGGTACTGTTCACACTGCAGACGGATCTCTGCAATGGAATGCTGAAGTAGATCCATCTCAGCAATTGACCGTCCACACCACAAATGATATAAGACAAAACTCCATTGAATCAAAGTAATTAACTAAAGCTATTTTATGTTTTATGAAAGAAAATCTTATAAGTATCACATTTGAAGATGCAAAAGTTTGGTAATTTTCATCTGTTTAATTTAACAAAAGTAGTCACTAATTAAGAATCAATGAAATTTCTTCACAGGAATACACTCACTATTCTGGATAAAAAGACAGTTTTGAATTTGAAAGGTGCCCTTACTGGAAAATTGACTGATGGGCACCTTATTGCAAATGGTGATCTCACTCTACCTAGTGGTCGACAGCTTGCCATTAAATTGGAAAGAAACCTTCAAATTCGAAATCCTATCAGTGAGGGCAAAGTAGAATTAATCCTGACAGATCTTGCCTCGAAGAGCAGTCAACCAAGGCGCCTTGTCATAGCTGGAGGAGCATCTAACGTTGATCCAAAAGTGCTGTCATTTGAAGGTGATGGTAAACTGGAATACTTAAGTCCTAATGGGAAAGATTTGAAAATCCACTTAAAGGCTTTGAGCAATCCTCAAGGAGATCACAGAAAAGTTGGAGGAGAGGTAGGATTTTTGCAGTTAGTCATAATATTTTGTAAATAAATTGCAGAATCTAAATCACTCTTTCTCAAAAACAGCTGCACATTGACGGGTCACTGATCCCCAAGTCAGTTCAGCTTCAGAGTAGTGGGGACATTTCCAAAGAAGTAATTACATACAAGGGCAGTGGATCTCTTGGAAGTGATCTCAAAGGCAGTGTAGCAGGCACAATCAAAACTGGACTTGATGGAAAATCACCAAGAGAAATAGACAATACCCTTGAACTTGACTTACCCAATGACAGAGTGAAGCACTTGAAACTTGTCAATTCTCTTTCAATTTTAGCTCAAAAGGATGCACCATCAGAGGTAACATATTACTGATTCATCAGGAAACACTTTCTTTTTGGAATTCATTAAAAACTTTCTGTTGTCTCTTCCCATTAAATTATAAATATTTCTTTTATTTTCCATCTTCAAATTTAGATAAAAACAAACAACCTTATCACCTGGAATGGCGACAAAACCCTGAAACTGGATGGTCTTTTAAATATTAATTTGCGAACTGGAGAAGGCTCTGGGAAAGTATTGGTGACTTTACCAAATGAACAACCACGAAGTGCTGCACTTACATGGTCAATTCCACCAGAATCAGGAAAAGATGGTAAGTAAAAAACATGGTTGAGCACAGCCTTCATTCAGCCACCAAGATCTACATAGACTTATTCAATGTAACAGAAATCAAGAGGGCAGGATCAGCAACTTTCCATTGGGATGGAGACAAGGAAGCTAAATTTACTGGTGAAGTTGCTATCAACAAGGGAACAGAGAAGTCACTCGTAATCAAAATAACTGCTAACACTCCCAATGAAAAATTGAAACATCTGGACCTCACTGTTAATTCAAAGGTAAACAAAATAATTATTTCAAATGTAATTTGTAATGTTACATGTAAAACCCAGCAAAAAAACACATAAATTTTTGCATTGAAACTATTTAAATTTGCATTATCAATTATTTTTTACCTTCTGTTACTATAGGTACAGGAAAATCAAATTGAAACCAATGGTGTTCTTAATTTGAATGACAAGAAAATGACTTTGGACAGCAAAATTGCTTTAAGAGAACCTGTACCTCTCATTGATATTACTGTTGTTCTACCTACAAGAACTGCCAAACTGTACATTAATATTGAGAAACTAACAAGAGAGCAGATTAAGGGAGAAGTAGTGAGTCAATGCATCTTGATTGAGGGATCATCTCTGAGGTTAAATGTTGATGCTCATCTTAGTGCGGACAATCCAAAAATTCGAGTTGATCTTGATGCTCCTAAGCTTAAAATTGACAAATGGCACATTGAAGCTGATCAGAGAAGTGTAAAAGGAGCAAAGAAAATTGTGTTTTCTATCAAGTCACAAGATAAATCTATTGTTTCTGGGAGGTATGTAATTAAAAATATTATGGAATGTAAATAGTTTACCTAATTAAGAATTAGAGAAATGGTATTAAACTCATTCTCAGCCCATATCTTCAAATGTGAAAAGCACATTTTTAAATTGTAGCACGCCACTTAGGTCTCCCTAGGCCACTTAGACATCCCTAGTTGAAAGCATGAGATCTAGGATGGTATGTTTATAACAATGTTTTTTGCATGTTCATGAAATATCATCTTGTTATGTTAAAGCACAACTTTCCGCCACAAACAAGACGCAAATTCTGAAACATATGATGGAGCTGGTAACATAGAAATTGGGGACAAAGGTGCTCAGAGATTCAACTTCCGTCTCGATCGTGTCCAACTTACTCAGGATGTCAATAAGGAAACTGGGATCGAAGTATGTTTAGATACTTTCCCCACTATTATATGAATCTTTTTATTCAAATAGAACAAAACTTGTTTCTCTACTCTTTATACAAAAGAAATGAAGCTACAAATTTTGTTCCAGTACAAATTCTCCGTTGAAGCTGGTCCAAATTCTTTGCGATCAGCCATCAAGTCTTCAAACCGTGAGCTCTTGGGTAATGCCAAATACTGTGCAAAGGAAGTATGCTCTTATGCAGAAATATCAACCCAGATGATAACTGAAGGTATATACAAACACATTGTATTTCTCCTTCCTAGTTTTATATCAAGTAATCAAAATTATTAAGTTTTCCATTCCATTAAGAGAGTTTGCAAATCTAGAGTTCCAAATAAAACACCAATATTAAAGTATAATGACTAGTAATATTTAAGCTGAATTTCAACATTGTAATTATTTTCAAGGAGATTTAGTTTGCTTTTTTCTTCTCAAGAGCAACAGCTAACCATTTTAATAATTATGATATTCACATTTTTATTTCTTGTAGTTTCAAACAGTAACTTTGTTTTTTGGAAAACTTATTTTTTACAAAACATTTTTTATTATAAATGACTTCTCCCAAATACAAGCACATATCATTCTGAATTTCAGGCCTCAATGAAATTACTCACGATGCAAAGTTCATTGTCGACCTTAAAAATTTGGAGTCACCAGTGAGCATTTCAATAAAAGAACATACAGTAAGACGGGGTTGGTCCTTGGATCATGAAACAGATGTTAACTTGCAGTATGCAAATCACAATTCAGCTTACAATGTACGAGCAACTTTAGGTGAATCTGGAGCAGGTAAGCAAGTCATTTAGGTTCACCAAATATAACAAAAAATGTTTGTATTGACTTTACAATAAGCCGTGAACAATGCTACAGTAATCTATATTAAACTGAGATAACTTTAATTTTCAATTTATTTTCTTCAGTGGTCAATATTACTACCCCCAAAAGAGTATTGTCATTGGAAGTTAATGCCAACTTGAAGTTCGATGGTACAACTGGAGAACAAGAAGTAGCTGTACATTTGTGGTGGGATAGAAGAAACAAGCCTTCACTGCAAACAAGAGCTGTTGTGTCTCTCAACCAAAAGAATGACAAAAATGGATTGCAATTCTATTCTCGTGCTCGATACAACAATCCCTCTCTTGAAAGGGTAAGTAAATTACAACCAAACATTCATTGTTTACATTGAATGATATTGAAAATGATATTTAGATATTTCCAGTAAAAGTTTTCTTAATGGGAAAAAAATCCAAACAATTATAAAAACAAATACTTCTAAAAAATGTTAAATTTTAGTTTTTCAAATCATTACTCAAAAAATAAAAATCTTTATTCAACATATAACTTCAGAAAAATTTAATGAATCCATCTTTGTGGAAAATTAATTGTATACACAATTACAGTTCATAAGTTCTTCCACACAAGGAATTACACCCTCAAGATTTCTCAGGAAAAAAGATATTTCCATGGATAACTTTTGGTATTACAGGAATTGACCATTAATGGATACTTGTTACTCAGTGGCCCAACTACTTCAATTGATTCATCTTTAGAACTCGATATTTTCAAGAAGGCAAATCAGAAGATTGTTATAACTGCTTCAACAGGTTCCTACAAGCACTTATCACAAGGATTAAATATTACTACTGCCATCGAAGTGAAAAGCAAGGTATTTTACTTTTATATTCAGCCACTTCTTTTATACACCCAAGTCCTATGGCAGTGACAAAAAAATAAAAAAATCATCAATTCAAAAACCATTTTCAGACAAAACATTTTCTCTTTGATTCATTACTCTTTGTTGGTTTACAGGGCCAAAATATTGAAATTTCATTACGAGAAGAAATTGCCATCAGTCCAGAGCAATACACTGGGCTATACAACTTGGTGATCTCTTATAAAACTGGCAAGCAAGCAGCAAAGGAGCTTCGCGCATACGCAGATATTGCAACTGACAAAGCAAACATCCTGGTGAGAAATTTTTCAATTACCTTTCTTCTTAAAATAGAGGGAAAAAATAGCTCAGAGAAACATAACATGGTTAAGAAACATAAAATGGTTAAAATTACTGATAAGTATATTGGGTCACAAACAGATTAAGCTTCCTGGAACAGAGCTTCTGAATATTGCTGCAACCGCTAAAATAGGCAACCTACCAATCGATGCCAATATTGAGATTGCAGCCATTGGATTACAGCCCCTAGTGGTTCACACCTCCATACAAAAGAGGGGAGTTGTTGCTGCAACTACAACCATTTCCAAGAAAGGTAATAAATATTTTATGTATTTTAAAAATTTGAGACTAGTAATTTTGGTTATTTCTTCCACTCAACCTACAATAAATAAACAATCACTTTCAATTAATGTTTTTAACAGAAAGTTGAATTTACTGTCCACTCTAAAGTGGTCCAATTTTCACTCATGACTCTGCTCTCAGCCAATGCTTTCAAATTAAAATGTTCTCACATGAACCATTTATTCATAATCTGGTGGTTTAGACTGTTAAGTCTTCTTAGTCATAATTTAATCAATAAGAATGTTCAAATTTTGGTGAGTTTCACTGCTACCTAGGAAAGAAAATTAATCTAGTTTGTCTTAATTATCTTTCAGGATCACCTAATAAGAAACTAATCTTATCAGGAGGTATTGAAAATGGAGTCTACTTACGAGCTGAAGTTATCAAGCAATCAGACAGAAAAGAATTGGGCCACATTCAAATTTCTGGAAAAGATGAAGACTTTTTGAAAACTGATTTCAGTTATTCCACTGAAAATATTAAACATTTTGCTGTAAGTTCATACGTTATTATTGACATTCACTTCAATCAATTATGAATTTGAAATAAAGCAACACAAACTATTTCCTTCATTAAGAGAACAATCAGTACAACCAATTTATCATCTCTAACTGGTGGAATATTTAACTAAATAGCAGACTAATTAATAATGTTAAATATTCTTTCTTTTAAAGATTATTTCATTCAAAGGGTAATCCAGGAAGTAAAATTTATCAGAGTTACAAATGGGTATGAAGTAAATCTAGCTAGACTAAAACCTGTTAAGAAATTAAAATCACCCAATTACTTTTGGTTTTAATTAAGGGCCTTACACCAACAAATAAAGGGGATGTATGTTTCAGAAGTAATAATTTTTTTCATGTAAATTGTTTGTCTACAGGAAGAAATTCTTCATGAGATAGAGGAAGCTGTGAAAAAGACAAAAGAAATACTCATTGAATACTTCAATACTATAAAGGATGAAATAATTGCTCTTCTAGATACCCTGAAAAAGAGCCAACCCAATTTACCCAGATTACTGGAGGTGGCTCAACAAGAACTAAAAGCATTACGAGAAGAAATTGAAAATGATGAAGTTCTTAAGGCAATTTCAGAAAACATGTAAGAAATCTTTTATTTATTTGCTAAATTTGATTTCATGAAAGATTGAATTAGATTTAGGTCTTCTGATACTACTCTCTATTGTAATCAGCTCATATGTAAATTAATTTTTTTCAGCAAAAATGTTGCAGGAGGGTTGTTGAAGACTCTTGAAGACTCTCTGAATGTTATTGCAGGAACAATAAAAACTCTGTTGAATACTATTTTAGATTTACAGACAGCACTGATTGAATCTTTAAAGAAGCTTTCCCCTACTCTTTCTGAACTCTGGAAGAGTCTTGTAAATCTAGGAGCTGGAACATTGGAAGTCATTCTGCAAGAAACTGCAAAAATCCTTAACAAGTTAGCTGAAATACTGAAGAAATATGAGCCAGAGATCAAGCGAATTGTAAGCACATTCAGCGAATTGCTCAAAGGTAAGATGAAATTTCTATACAGTAAATATCCAAACAAATTATAAAACCTAACAAAAACATTATTTCTAAATATGTCATGCTTAGAACTTCAGATGCTTCAGAACTACTAATTTACAATTTCCCCCCTGATTTTTTTGTTATCAATACCAAAACAAAATTTAATATGGTTTTGATGATATTTAAATATTTCATAAAAACTTTAATATTCCTAGATGCAAGTGAAGTCGTCAGTGAAAATTTGAAGAAAATTGCTAATGAAATAGCTGATTTCAGCAAGGTTCTAATTGATGCTATAAAGGATCTTCCAGTGTATGGTGTGCTTAAAGAAAAATATGCAGAGGTGAGAAGACAAGATTGACTGATATATAACTTTAAATATCTGGATGGAGGATATTCTGTTTCTCAATGGCCCTTTTCATTTTTAGCTGATTGAAGTAGTAAGTAAATTGGAAGTACCATCTGGTATTTGGAATTTGCTTGAAGAAGTGATAAATCTGGTAAAAGGTTCTGTACCAAATAAAGAAATACAAGAACTTATAACTGTTATCGAAGAATATATTGAAAAGGTGAAATTACTCATATTTCTCTAATAATTTTTTCAGCACAATGCAACAAGATAAATTACATTGTTAAAATATGTTATTATAAACAATAATGAGTCCTACGCATAATATTCCTTTTTTTCCCTCAGAATGTGAAGAAGGAAACTTTGGATCATAAAGCTGAACTGCACAAGATCTATGAAAAATTAATCATAGCTATCAAATCAATTGTGAATGAAATACAGAAACATCTTATAACTGATGAATCTTCAGGAGGTCTCATAGGATACAAGGTAGGTCCATATTACAGCCTTAGTGAAATACATACATAACCTAAGAATTTTCAGTTTTCTAAAAATTTTATGCTGCTGGAAATACAATAAGTGTTAAATTCCTCATTATATTTTTCAGCTACCCATCTCTTTGACAACTTTGTACCAGTTGCCTCGCCTGCTGATTGTTCGTTTCAGTCCACTCACATACTTAGCATCTGATGATTTCCCTAGATTCATAGATTTATATTACACCTACAGACCATCTCTGAACATTCTTGACTGGATTCCTCCCTTCAAAGGTAAAAACATTCACAGAACAAGTTCATAATGCACTGAAGTTCAATTTAAAATATTGTTATAAACTATATTTCATTAATAAAAATGCTTCTGAATACAGCTTCAGGTCTCCTCATCAGATCAAACAACTTCATCACTTTTGATAATCGACATTACACCTTTAAGGGCAGTTGCTCTTACATTTTGGCCCAAGACTATTTGGATGGCAATTTCAGCTTAGTTCTCACATTGGCTAATGGAAAACTTGACACAATAGTCATTCGTGATGACAGTGATTCATTTGAATTATCAGCTGATGGATCTGTGAGTAAAAGCACTCAAATTTAACTACTTTCATAGTGAAGAATTGATTTTAATATCATCTTGCACTGAAGTCCATTCTATTTTTTAATTAAAATTTCATAGAATCTTTAAAAAAAAGTTTAAAAACAAAATTTGAAGTATGTTTATGATACATTATTAAAAAGTTATTTTCTATCTTATCACAGCTGAAAGTAAATGGTGCTGCATCGGAATATCCAGCTCAGCATGGAGACTTACAAGCATGGCGGCGCTATTACAGCATAAACATCAAGAGTAAGGCTGGTGTTTATGTACATTGCCATACCAACTTTGATATGTGTTCCTTCCATGTATCTGGTTTCTATCATGGGCGCACGAGAGGTCTGTTAGGAACCATCGATAATGAACAATATGATGACTTCAGCCTACCAAATGGACAGGTAATACCAATACTCAACTTATATCTAATATAAATTTCATCAAATACTTCCGAATCACTTCAATCGTTATTTTGCATTCAGGTTGCAGCTCAAACAAGTGATTTTGCCAACTCGTGGAAACTGAACAGTCAGTGTGCAGATACTCCAGTACAGTCTATTGCTTCTGACAGCTCAGTTAAAGAATGTTCTGATATATTTGGTGGCTATACCTCAGTCAGGTAATAAATAGAAAATATGTTTTCTTCACAAATATTAATTGTTGTACAACGCATAACCATATATCAAATTCTTCATTCTACATAGGGCTTGCTATCCATTTGCTAATCCATCAATTTATCGTGAGGCTTGTAATGAAGCAGCTTCCTTATCTGAGAATAAGCTTGAAACCGCATGCACATATGCAGCAACTTATGTAGAATATTGTCACGCACGTTATCATATTCCAGTGCTACTACCAGAATCTTGCAAAAAGCAAAGTAAGTTTCTTGAAAATTTTATACTCTTGAAGTACCCATTTCAAATATTACAAAATTATGTCTCATGCATGCACCATTCATAGGCTCTGCACAGTGCCCAATTCTTGGAGGATCACCGATTGCAGTTGGTGAAACAGTTATAGTAAAATCTCCACAGAAAGCAGCAGATATTGTTATTATAGTAGAACAAGAAGCAAAGAATGAAGAAATCTTTAAGGATCTTGTCAGCCCGCTGGTTACAGCTCTGAACAATGATCTAAAGAAGAAAGGAATTACGTAAGTCATTTATAAACCCTTGATCAAGTGCTTCTCATTTGACAAATTACTTAAAATTCTATCTTATTTTTAAAATATTAATTCCAGGGATGTCCACTATGCACTTATTGGCTATGGAGGACCAGGTCAAAGATGGCCCCAACATATAACAACAAATGGACAACTTGGCTTTGGAACCAAAAACATTAAATTTTTGGAACGCAAACCAATTCCAGATGTGCCTCTTGATAAAGAACATTTCTTAGAATGGATACAAGGAACAGTTGATACTTTGGCGGGTATTATTCACCAGGCTGAAGCTGGCATTGAAGCAATACAATATCCATTCAGAGCAGGAGCAGCTAAACAGCTCTTGTTTGTGTCATCTTCACCATGTTTTGACAAATTAGGTTATTTGTCACAGGTAATAGTTTTACACTAGCATTTTTATTTCATTATTAATAGATCTTAAATTTATAACTCTTGTACTTTACACTTCAATATTAGAACATAATATATAGTTAAATGACTACAAAATTTATTTATATTGATTTTTATTGCTAGCTTCGTCAAAGACTGGCCAAGAAAACTTTCAATCGACTGGGAGTGAATTTCCACCGAATTTTCCCTATTGAGGGTCTTCAGTTAAAAGGCAAAGATCAATCAAAGGTGTCATCAATCGTTGGTAAGAAATCACTTTTATTGTATTTGAATTAAATCTATTAAAAAGCAGCTAATTTAAAAAAATATATCTGATAGGTTTTGATGCTCATGCTGTCTATACATTGGACAAGAAGAAGTCAGAAGGGGATTCTGCTCTTCGTGATGCACTTGAATACAAGAATAACATTTGTGCTGACATAATCCAAGCAGTAAGTATTGTTTTTCTATTTCTAAAGATATGTATTAACTCTATCAACTCTCTTTCTAATTTGAAAAATTTTCTGTGCTTCAGGTAAATGGAGCTGTGTACAACAGTGAAAATTTCCTCAAAGCTAAGGGTGCTGAGAAGAAGCAGTTCATTAATGCTGTGGCCTCTCGAATTAGTACTGCTCTTACAGGACAAGAACTAACTGAAGAGTGTATATGTACACTGGAATATGGAGTACATCCTAAGACTTTCTGTCGCGTGACTGATACACAAACTGTAAGTTCACAAATTTCATTTCCTCTTTGAGATAGTGATGATAGAATGCTTAACTGAATGTCTTAAACTTTTATTTACAGGTGGCGAAGAAGTCTGTAAAAGGTTGAAAGGACTTGGTCTTGACAAAGTATAGAATTTTTAATGAGAAGGAAGTGTTTGTATGATATGTGTTCTAGTGAAATTAAACTATTTGCTAGTATATCTCTGGAAATAGATATATGTCACCTCAATGGTAAACTGATAATCTACAAATTTTGATATGTTCAGTATTGTTACTTCTATGGTTCAAGGTACTATATTGCAATTAATATATTGTATGTGCTGGTCTAGTGCTTGTTACATTTAATTAGAGACTTTTAGTTTTCCAATACCCCTATTTATTATACTTATATTTTGCTAAAATCGTTGAACATAAAGAATGTAGTAGTTGTGATGAACCAAGGTGACAAATATACATTATTTTCCACAAAGTTTGGCTTATTATTTATAACAACCAATTTCTCTAGATGAACTAAAGACCACTTAGTCATTATAAAAGACAAGGGTAATGTCCTTCTGTTCAGTCAAAGGTGATGACATTTATTTTATTTCAGACCACCCCATATACTATCACTAAAGCTCAAGGAGAACCAAGTTTGAATGCCAATAGGATAATTGGAGTTCTTGCTCTTACAATTTGAATGAGAAAGTTGTCAGGAAAATATAAAACTCATTGACTCACCATCCTGCTCCTTGTGCCCCAGACTGGCCTTTCCAAACTGAAGACTCAACTGTACACCATCTCCCAATAGAAGAAAACACCCAAGAGAGAACAATGAATCATCTAAATGCATTTCTTAAAGAACGTGTCACAGAATTTGGGAAAGAGCAATTTTGTTTTTCCTTTAAAATTTAAATATGATCATTAGAATTCCACCACAAATTCATCAATTTACTTTAAATCACCAATTTATCTCCTCCTTTCTTAATTTCTACCCCATTCCACGTTCATAACGCGGGATGCAAGACAAATACGTCTTCCCAGTTAGTAAATTCTGAGTAGTACACGCGTCCTAACATTCACCATCAATAAATGTGTGAACATATTTTACTTAACATAGCCAAAGAATTTTTACAAAAAATTACTTAATTTCTTCTCACCTTTATCATGGATCCACCACCAGTACAAAGTATTTTACAGGAAATCGCCTCACGCCACCATGACAGTCCGCGATGTACGTCCTTTACGTCCAAGATATTTCGAACTTCTAACACAGATTCACTTCCCTTTGTGACGGATTATTCCGGATGTACCCTAATTCGAATATCAGCTACATCTTGAAGTACATCTACAGTCAAATTCCTACCTCTGACACCACCTTAAAGTCATTACACATATGCCTTACGCATGGAGGTATAGGATGGAGACGAATCGGCTTTTTTTTAATGGACCATTTTCGGTCGTTCCACCAGACAGCACTGCGAGAGCATTTGCTTGAGCTTGAGACACGGTATGGAGATATAGGAAGGACATGGAGATATTGGAAGGAGACAAATCGGCCACCTCCTTCCCGGCGAAAGGTGGACCTAATATCGTCACTGCCAACAGATAGCATTGCTGTTCCATTTGCCTGAATGTATGTGGTATAGGCGTATGGAGGCAATTTTTACTTGTTTGAACGTTTTAAAAGAAATTTACGAGTCAAAATACCTTCCTGTTTTGCACAAGTAACTCTCCAAAAAATATAAAAAGAAAAAGAAGTTGTTAGGAAAGAAGAATCCAAACTATTTTCGGCGCCTAAGGTTAGCTTTGTTTACGTAATTCAAACCTTCGTAAAAACACGAAAAAAATAATTATCTTTTTCCATATATGTACACTAGCTGATTACCCGGCGTTGCTCGGAATTGTTTTTACTTGTTAGATCAACTAACCCACTCGCCTTTATCCGCGCAGGTCGAAATTTCGCTTCCGAGGCAAGACAACGGCGGCAGCGCGCATGCACCATTTCATTAAAACGCTTTTAAAATCTAAACCATTCGCCCAAATTTTACGATTTAAAGATGCTTTTAATCTTTGTTAAACGCACAAAACAAAAAAACTACTAATTTGATGATGATTTATTTTTCCTTCTTAATGTATTCCCTACAATTTAAGTATTTAACACTCCTATTTTTAACAGTTTTTTCGATAATGTAGGGAAACCTTTGTAGATAGACATATGCTGTCGCGGGCTTTTTTTGCAAAACTTTTTGAGACGAACAATATTGCCATTCAGACTTGTCACCTATCTCTAACCGTTTAGGCAGCGTAAGCGAATATACCTCTCTTTTTTCCCGATTTCATCGACATTTATGGTCAAAATCATCTTCCTGTATACGCAATTTTAAAATAAAAGTTAGCCTGAATATCTATACCTTGTTACTTGTTAAATTTCTATATCTTGTTAAATTTCAACACGATCAGTTCAGTAGTCTAGTCGTGATTAAGTAACAAACACACAGACGCACTTTCGCGGTACGATGAATTAGTCCAGTAGCCAGGGGAATAAAAGACCCTAGACAAGCCCCTCCCTAGACAACCCACCTCCCTAGACAAGCGGCAGTTGATCTTTTCATCACCAACGATCCCTGTGCTTGTGTAGGTTTACATGTTAAATTTGCCTGAGTATGTGCTCAGTAAAAACTCTATTACTATCTAATTTCATAATAAAATAGTTGCATGTACTTAAATATGGACATATTGTGTCACACCTAACGTACTAGCAGAACAAGTTTTCATAAAGAGCATTAGAAAATAATAGTACCCGAAGAAATTAAATTTTCTTAAAAATTATTCAAATACTTAAATTATTTAGATTATATATACATATAAATTATTTGAATCATGTTGACTTATTTCAAATAGGATATTGTAAAAAGTAAAACTCATGCTGAGGTGTTCTTCGAATAGCGGCTGCGTCCGATATATCTTCAACTTAAGCGCGCTCTGACTTGTTGATTCACGCCTAAAATGTACATCTGACGAAAAATACTCTGCAAAAGACATGATTTGAAGGAAGTTTAAGGAAGTTTATTTTTGTATTGAACAATATTCTCTAAAAGTGTGTAATTTTCGAGTTGTAAGCAAACAACATAAGGAAACATGTTTTTACGGGTCCATTTCAAAATTTTGGTCAAAATTCATCACGCTCTAACGCGATGTTTGTTCATCAGACAAAAAAACTAAACATACTTATTTTGTAGGAAATTTAATCCAAATTAATTTTGCATTTGTATGCTTTTCCCCAGAAGCGCGTACTTTTCAAGTTATAAACAAAAAACTAAAAAGTGCGTTTTTTCGAAAATTTTTGAATTATTCTCAAAACACACAGATTTACAAGGTGGCAAAATTGAAATTCGGATTAAGCACAACCGAAAACATAAGAATCAATTAAGAAAAACCTTCTATATTTTTCCCCACCAAACTACCATATGACTGGACTAAAATTTCTAGTAGATACAAAGATATTCACGTTTACAAAAGGAAAGAGTTATGTTCCCATTGCATCGGGAAGCTAAACTTCTTCCAGATTTGTTTTGTTTTTAATTTTCAAGTTGTCCCGTGACAAAATAGTGATCACCCTTGTTGCAAATCCAGAATATGTTCTTCACAATTATTATTTTTTATTCAAATTGATCCCTTTCTATTCCTCTTGCTTAATTCTTTTCTGCTAAATTTATTGCACTCCATAGATCCTAATATACCCGAAGATATTCTCGTTTATAAAAGGGTAGAGTTATGTTCCCATTGCATCGGGGGACATAACGTCATCCAGCTTTGTTTTTAAGAAAACTCCCTTTTCAGGTGTTAATTTTACTCTACTTTAGCAAGACACAAATTGTCAAGTTAAACCATGACAAAATAGTAAAAACCTTTTTTGAAAAACCTATATTGTGTCCCACACAAATATTGTTTTTTTGATTAATAAATTTATTGTCAAAAACAGTACAAACTGCGTATGACCACGTGGAGGACAATAAACTAATTTACTCTCCGGAAGCAAGCAAGGGACCATCCCATCAATTCCGATCAAGGGCCCTAAGGCAGA
>NNCF01130567.1:558291-645507 GCA_002313205.1 Laupala kohalensis | reverse complement strand
ATATATATATATATATATATATATATAACATTTTTTCAGTGATTTGTTAGCTACATCTTCACGGCAATTACCAGAAATTTCGGTGGATACTATTCTGTACACAAATATAGTTGGCCTAAACTGAGATCATTAGTATCTAGGTACGGCATTTCACATGGAGTACTTTGAAATTCTATGTCAGTCTTTTTTTCGCAGTCTTCCAAAGCTTTTCCGACAGTTCCTTTTAATGTTCGTGGGCCAGAACTTCGTGGGCCAGATACTATCGATACGAGAAAACTGATGACGAAACAGAATTCGTTCATATGGAATAAGCAAATGATCCACTGTTAATGTAAATTTAGCATAATTTCCATTACCCAAATTTTCCAATATTAACCGTCGTACCATCACATCCGATAGTCATCAAATGATCCAATGATATGTCTTTATCCAATAATTTATAATCACCCTTTCTATAAATGTTACACGACTGTTTCCTATAATCATTTTCCTAGCGGTTCTTTAGTCCGTGAGGAAACATTGCTTATTTGGTGGCACTTTCCCTTTCTGAGAGCCGGTACATTTAGTAAAATCCGAATATTTACAGGAAGAAATGGCAAATACTTAGCTAGAAGCAAGGAAATCTTCTGATTGCTTTTTCGGTATTTTTGGATGAGGATTTAATAAGTTTTTAAATTTCAAGTGACAAGCTTTAAGCATTTGTTTCACTCTTACATGTGAAACAGATAGTAACGATGCTTTCTTCCATTCTTTCAATTTTTGCCGTAACAATGTCAGCTACTTCTTGAAAAGTTAGATCCTTCTTCGTATTTTCAGTATTTTTTAATAAATGTCTCGTCCTCTCGCAACACTTCATTACATCTTCGTAAGTTGGTAATACATTTTCCTTAATCACTCGTATGACCAAATATAGGACATTTGCGTCAGTGTTTCTTTCTCTTGGCGTTAGCGCTAGTTTATTAGTTTTGAGATGCGAGTTCTTTCAATGTCGTGTGATAACTCGCATCTTAAGTTGCCAAAGTACTTGATAAGATTGTATGCATTACTTGATAAGATTGTACCATTTTAATAAGGAATAAAAGAATAGATAAAAATATGTTTGAATCGCTGCAAACTAGATGTAGTACAAAACTATTCAAATCATATTTAATCTTTAATACTGAAACAATGTATAAGACAAAGTGTAAACATTATAAAAATAGTTACCTTATGTATACTGCAAATCCATTGTGTAACCATTGATTTATCTAAGCATAAAGAGAAATAGCTAAAATATTTGCAATACAGCTATCACATTATAAATCAAAAACCAAATAAATATGAAGATATTATAGCATCTGGAAAGATCACAAAGTTGACAAGAGAAAGTTGCACGTCACAAATTAATTAAGAATCCACATACTCTTTCAAAATAATTATGTATTTGCGAATACATAATATTAACAAAGTATTTGACAAATATAAGAAAAATGAAGGGACATTACATATAAAACAGGAAGAAATAAAAAATACAAAGAAATACACAAATGAAAATTACAAGAAGCAGATAAAATTAACAATCATGATGAGATAAATGACAAAGGCTTGGTCACAATAAGATAAATGAAGGTCTCTATAAGGAATAGAAAAAGAAGGTAATTTTCTCAGTAATAATCATTTACATTAGACATAAAAATTATGATTCCATCTGCAAACCTGCAAGGATTTATGTACAAAAAAGACTTGCAAATACAATTTTAGGTAAAATATTATTTCACAGTAATCAAATTATAAATAAGAAACAAAATAAATATTAATATGTTATAGCATCTGGTATGATCACAGAGTTGACAATAAAAAGTGCCATGTCACAAATTAATTAACATTCCACATACTCTTTTTAATTAATTATGTATTTAAGAATACATACAATTAATGGTATATCCTTGCAATGTTTCTAAAGTTTCTCCCTCTGGTGAGTTAACTTCAACACCGTCTTCTTTGATTTCTTCTTTTTTGATAGTGGAGCAGCGCACTGACGAGCTGGATCTTCGGGATGTGCTCCACCATCTTTGTCTTCTAGCCATAATCTATAACGCTCAGGTTGATACCGCTTGATAAAGCTACCCATGTATATGTGCACTGCATCACCTCGACATGTTCATTGGGTCGCTTACTTTCCATATTCAATCTATCTTGGTAAGGCGAAGTTGATGACTTCAGCATAATTATAGCCCGTATTGAATCCGGAATGGTACTCATACGGGAACGGTTTCCTCAGTTACACTATTATCTGGAATACAATAGTTATTTAACACTCCGGATGATATAAGAACCATTTTATGGCGAAAAATGCGCCACATTCGTTTTGGGCATCAGCAAAGAAACTGGATTCTAGACGCTCAAATCGTCGGCCATGCTCTGGAGGTACAGCATACCAAATTTTTGCTGCACCAAAGTGCAAGTAATTCAGGCTATACAAGTCCATAGCCCCTCCGTGGCTATGGTGGCTCGCTCGTCACCAAGTCACCTCGGGTTCAATTCCCGGTTGGGACAAGAAAAATTTGTAGCTTTCACTTCCATGTCTCAGTTC
Source organism: Laupala kohalensis (assembly GCA_002313205.1). Lineage (NCBI taxonomy): Eukaryota > Metazoa > Arthropoda > Insecta > Orthoptera > Trigonidiidae > Laupala > Laupala kohalensis. The sequence goes on along the minus strand of NNCF01130567.1, from coordinate 642,935 downwards.
ATACTCCTGTGGCGTTTGAAAAGTTCACCCTCTGCGACTAACAACCGCAATTGTAATACTCAGATACAGCTATCTAGGTTCTATCTGGACGCTGTTCCCCTAAAAGTAAGTAAACTCGCACAGAACTAAGCCTTACTAACACTCGTTACCGTGGTCCTTAGTTGACCGATTCGAGAATACATACATACAAGTCCATGTCTTCAATGTGCAGGTCAAATGATGTTTGCCACGTACCAAAATACAAGTACGGCGTAGTAACACAAATACTAACTCCATAGTCGTCCAACATGGCAGTTTAAAGTGTTAAAATTCCACGACTCTAAATTTTCATCAAACAAACTACATAACATATCTGGACCATAAATAGGAGAGCCAAACTTAATGTTCTTCCAATTCTTCTTCTCGAAATCATTAGAGCTGTAAGATTTGTATTCGTCACTCTTTGCTAATTTTTCGTATTCCTGTAATGATAATGGGGACATCTTTTCACACCTTTAGGTATATGTGCCAACTTTGCCATCTACCACTTGACGAATAGGAGCAGGAATGTTAATATTTAGAATATTATAACCACACTTTCTTGACGCCCATTGTGGAGGTGGTATTATCCTAGCCATTCCAGACTTGCGTGCACCGACGGACTCAAGATAACTTATGTACACTCTGAACTCCTTGAATTCTTCGTAAGTTGACTGGAATACCATAATTGACTGGTTTCAGGAGTTGCCAGAATTGCTCCTTCCACTCATTGTGATAAAAGTGCTTGTGATAAAAGTGTCCACTCATTGTGATAAAACCACGCGCAGTCTCTACCCTGTTGCGTCGTTATCGAAGCGACTCGAGCAAAGATGCTCGGGGCATGTTATATTTTGTAGATTGTAGACGCAATGTTTTTCTGTGTTTTCTTTTGCATAAAATGGTTTTTGTTATAATGAATGCTCTGAATTTTCCTTCCAGCAACCAGCCAACTTAATTAGTTGTTTTCCTTTACAATAAGATATTTAGGCAGGAAAGTTTAGACCAACTAACGGTTTTAGAATTGGGAGTCATTCGTAACTCACGTGGACAATCATTTCACGTGTTGGACTTCGATAGTTCAGCCCGTGTAATTGGGACAAAAAAGACATCTCAATACATGCGCTCACAATTGTGGAAGAGACAGATTTATAGCAACAATTCTTATCATTTCCCTTGTTTAAGAAGTATGGAAAAAGTAAATATGACGAAGTATGGTAACATGCTTGGTGACTTGAAGGAAACATTCACCCAACATTTCAAATACTTCGATAATCTCGAAGACAAATTCACTTCGTTTGTAACTCCTTTTTATGTCAATGTTGAAAATGTTCCTTACTCCGTACAAATGGGACATATTGTTATGATATGTGACATCTGTTAATCTGCACTCTTCAGAGAACAAACGGTTTAATATTATTTTTATAAAAAACATGTTCCCAAGTTTCAATAATTTGGTGCGGTTGCTGATGAAATTATATAGATGGCCGGTAGTACTTGTGAAAGGTTTTTTAAATAAATAAAAAACCTTTAAAAAATCAAGCTTTTATTTAAGGCATGTACTAAAACTAATAAAACTCTAAACTTATTTTATTCAAGTTATGCAAAGCCAAATGCTAATACCTCCATACATATTTCACATTCGTAGATCCTAAATGTAAACGTGCTTACTATCTTTATTGCTGAAAATATTTAATATTTTATGTTGAATTATATGTCTTCAAGAGGCTTGTCTAACGAATTGTAAAGAAAATACGTACTTCGGATAGTACTTACTTACCAACCAACCACTGTCCTATGAAATTAATTGGTATCTACTTTTATGATCAATTAGATTTCTCTATGAGTGGCATTTCTGTTCTCTCTCTGCCTCTTTTTTTTTTGTATGAATGCTCATTTCTCTTGGAGGGCGGAAGGAGTCTTCGGGAAGACGGGAGCGAATTCTGATTACGCTTGAATCTGTGGTTTCACCGAGGGCTAATAAATGACATGAAGTAAGTTTGGTTTATTTAAAAAAAACTGTCTGATAAGTAAGAGATCTGTGGTTCGACGGTTTTGATGTTTAGTTTAGTTCGTAGGATTTCATTTTGGAATATCTGAAGGGGTAAGTTCTGAAATTTTAGTCGTGTTCGATGTATTTACCTCGCTTTTCGATATTTCTCTTCGAAGTATCGAGTTTATTCTTTCCTTATCAGTGATTGTATTAATGTACTTGAACATTACCAGCAAGGCATACAAGGCAGAATCTCTGACTTGTATAAGATAATAAATAATTAAAAACAACATGGGTTGCGTTTCCATTTCCCATGTCCCTCGCGCGGATGTGGTCTGTTGGCAAATTCCAGTCTGAGCACCAGCCGCCTCGAATCGAGACCATTCGTTTCCTTCGCATCCCCGCATTCGGCCAGGTTAAAATTCCATTAATTAAATGGCCCCTCACCATCGTTAAGGGTGCAGAGGGAGTCGGGAACACTCCGTTCTAAAATATTTACTCAAAGAAGGAACTCTACCCCCCACGGTGTTGTCTTCGACCGAAGCAGTCATGAAGAGGGGAGGGAATAGACGCGGTCGTCGCATGCTGGCGCCTGGTCTTTACTGGGCGCTGCGCGCGCGGGGGGAGGTTTCCATTAGCGAATTAGCGCGTCTCGCTCTCCGTCGCACAGTGGGCCAGACGACTGGAAAAGCACTCATGGGATCTCATTTCATGGGCGAAATTTTCATACTTCTCATATTGATTTATGAGGTTCACGACAATATATACACGTTTTTGCTCAAACCTTACAGTGTTTCAATTTTGTGTCCGTTATCTTGGATGTGCCATTTTAAATTATGAGTTCTCACCTAGAATTTGAATTTACCCGGTGAAATTAATGTGCTCCAGAAAAGTTACCACAGAACTTCGAATTTTTGTAATTTTGGCATTTCCAGAGTTGCGTATAGTTGATGCTTAACATAATCGAATTTATTTTTGTAGATCATAAGCTACGTTTTAAGATTTAGAAAACTTATCCCTCTTTCACTACTAAAAACTTATGGTAAATTAAACATACACAGTTTATTTTTTGTTAAAACAAAAGGGCAGTTTGAAATATTGTTTTAAAGTTGCTCGTACAATATACAAAATGATTTTGTCAAAATAAAATTGCTTTTAGGGACCCCTTTAACAAAAAAAAAAAAAAACGGGTACAACAAATAACTACATTAATATTACTAATTTTAGTCATCGGATATTTTCGATTAAATACGACACATTTGACTATTTACGAAAAATATTTGTCACATAACTGAAAAACGTTCGTATACATTTAAGTAAAGCAGTAAAAATAATCAGCTTTCATTTCTTAAAGTGGTACATCGTATAATGTTTTCAATATAGAAATATTAGTATAAAAAGACTATTTTTCTACCATGTAAGCTTTTCAGTCCAGACTGGCCGACTGTGCGTCGTCACCCCCGAGCGCTTCACGCGCAACGCCACGTCTCCCCACACGCACGCGCACACGCTCCTCGAGGGGGCGGGCGATCACGCCTTCTGCACGCCAGTGCGCATGCGCCTAGCGAGATTGCCATCCCAGATCATAACGGTACTGCTTCACAAAAATGATACCAGTCGTATTTCTCCACAACTACAGTAACAGTCTACGAATAACGGTGAAATAATTCGTAGCACATCTGCTACCAGTTTATGATTAAATGTGGAACGACCTCCTTTGAGGATACAATTTATTTATCACAACTTCACATACTCAAAGTCATGTAACTATACTCAGAGAATATGTAACCAGAGAAAAAAAATACATGAACGGGAACGCACTGTGTTTATTCGTTTATCGTAAAGTAGTAGCAGAAAAAATAGTTTATTGTCCTCAACATAGCCATAGGCAGTTTGTAATTGCTCTGTTGACAATACATTATATATTTATTTATTTATTGCCAGTCTAACTAGTTTGATGTTGGTACAGGGTTTGTACACAGTGTAGCCAATGCATTTACTTCGCCATCGTCCATACGAGTAATGATAAGTGTAACTCGTCTTATATCGACAGGACATTCGAATTTCTTTAAACTTAAATCCATCGCCAACATCGGCCACCAATTCATTTCACTTGCACTTACGGCTCTATTCTGTTCTTTCTGCATTGAGCGTGTGGAACGAATATTACCTCGCGTCTTTGTTGAGTCATCAACTTGAATTGTTACAGCAAACAGTCGCTTCTGTTACTTCTATTAATATTTATTCGGTGATTACTTAAATTCGTAGAAGTTGGTGATTCGTGTTAGGTTGCAATATTGCAATATTTTCGGTAAAGTTACCTGCCTTTGAGTATACAAAATATTCTCGACTGTGCATACTTTAAAACTTTAAAACATAGTGAAATAAAATCTTGAACATCGCAAGGCTTATGAGAGGGACATCATCAAGTGACAAAGATGTTATACTGGTGACAATACGCCAAACAATAGCGAGTATTAACTATCACGGCAAGGAGGTGAATGTGATATCGGTACTTGTTCAAGGAATAAAATATAGATGTCCCAAGGGGCTTACGTAGTAGAAAACAATTAGAATAAAAGTTACACATACAAGAACACTCTAATAAGTGTTGATTACACTTAATTCCAATATTATAAAAAAACAATTACAACGGTTTAAAAGGATTTATTATAGTAGCCGAAAAACAATATATGGTGTATGTGTCAGTATCATATGGCAAAAAGTAACGTGTTTTCGTAAACAGGAGAAAGACAAGGCAATGGAGACGAAACGGGTGTGTTTCCAAAGACGATAAAACTGTGGGAAGTATCCACCAAGCAAAGTACAGTTCGAGTCCCGGACGGTACTTTTGACAGATGGCGCCTCAGACGTACTTTGATTTGCTCTTGAAGGAATCAACCCAATAGAGCTTACAACAGAAAATATATCTACTATGAGAGTTAATTTTCGTTATATCAGTCTGTTGCTAAGTTAATGTTCAACATCGTGGCTAAGCCATTAGATTTAAAACACGCTCTCACTTGTCACCGATGACAAGAGTTCTGTACCTTACATTTCCTTTCTACAGCAGGTGATTTCCTCTTTTTAATATTTCACGAATGTTAAATAGATTCTAACATGAAAATAAGTTTTCCTCAGGTACCACCTAACCCAAAATAAGAGTTTTCGCTCCAAATTTCCCAATAAAACATGTTTAAGAGTCAAGATATATTTTGATAAGCTACAAAACTTTACAATACATAAACACAGAAAATATGTAAATGTAAGAGGAAAATTGTTTCAACTGAAATCTGTTTAAACATACACACGATTTTAGAATCATCTTGACGTTCGCTCCCATTCGATATTAATGTTACTTTTTGAAATTTTTACGTTCTTATGTTTTTCATAATGCCTTATAATAATAATTATTATTATTATTATTATTATTTTATAATCTACAACTGATCAATGCTCGGTGGCAGATATAAAACACACTAAAAGTATATATAATACAATAATAAGAGGTTATTTAAGTTTAAGATTAAATAAGAGGTTAAATAAGATACAAACACATTTTCGCTTACAAACATATACAGAAACACACACATACGTACAAACATACTCAATATATATACTCCTCCTATACCCTTAACGTAAAAGTAGTTGCTATAATACAATTAAAATAAATTAATAATTAAAAAAATTAAACCAAAACACGATTGCAGAGAACAATCATGTACACTTCACTACACATCACTACTACTATTCACTCTTAGCATTTTCTATACCCTTAGACTCCAATCACCTCGCTACACTGCATTTATGTAGGTTTAGTTTTGAGAGTGAAATAAAGTACTTATCCCCTTATTGAAGCAGATAAAGCTAGTTCAGTTTATAAGTGAAGAAGAAAAACGTCAGATGAGTGCGAAGCTTTAACCATCCTTTAACCAAACTATGCAGAAAGGAGACTTCATTACCTATGAATGCACGAAATAATAAATATTGGTTGTGCGATTAAGGACTACATGAGGCCTTGGTGAAAGAAAGTATGCATCGCCACAAAGCAAATGGTTCGGTATTGTTTTCGAGTGACGGGAACATAGTCAGAGATCCGCTTCAGTTGTGCCTAGTGCCGCAAAGCGAATTCTGCGAGCGGAAACTCTGCACTGAGTCCATATACCACGCGTGCGGCAGTCGCCGCTAAATAATTATTTGCTCGGTGAATACAACGAACATTTTCCCGCGCCGCTCGCTTTGTCGCCGCGCGCCCCTCGCCGCACCCGCTTCCATGGGCGCACTCCCGTCTACGCGCGCGTAAATGGAAGACAGGAAATGAAGAGCGGCGGTTGAGGCGCAAGGAGGCTTCGGGAAGGGGGCGAAGATCAGGGTGGAGGGTCGCCTCCTGCCCTCTTCTGCGAAGAGTGTCCACATCAAAGAGAAATTGTCCTGAACAAAAGGGTTCTTTTAGAATGGAAGTCAGAAGCGTACCTAGCCAGGGGCGGAGAGTTGATCTAACAAAATCTTTTTGTAACAAGGGGCGGGGTAGAGCTAGCGTTTCGTAATTCTTAAGAGATATTTTATCTTTATTACCGGTCTCCATCTCGACATTAGAGATGCATTATGGAGGGGAGGGTATGTTGATAAATTGATTTTTTTCGTTACATAATTTATGAACAATTCCTTACCGACCTCTGCGAGTTACAATTCGCCAATATTATTCACAATTCACCCCTGGACCCCGACCACAATCACCGGGTACATTATTCCCACTTCCCAACGCAAACAAGTTCTGATGAAAGGTACGGCTTCAAAGAGATAGCGACTCTTTGTATGCCGTGTGAGCTCGTCGCCGCTTCCGCTCCTGACACGGTCTGACAGACACGTGGAAATGAACTACTGTGTGGGTGGCGATGAGCACATTGAGGTCATTTATTTAAATCATGAGATGCTCTCACCTCCAGTGTTTACTGTGAAATTATTTCTCGCGTACTCTGTGGGCATCAGGCTGCACAAGAAAGACGATAACAATGACCAGTGAAAAGTTCTTGTAGCGTGAAAGACTTCTCGCCAAAAAATATTAACGCCAATTGAAAAAGGTGACGGACCGGGACACAAACCCGGAACTGCTCCTTCTCTGGCAGTGAGGGTGCTGTCCTCTGCACCTCCCATCTCGACTTCCGAAGCCTGCATACCACGTCCACAAAGTTGTCTGGGTTATGGGAGTCGAGAAGGGAAATACCGTGGACTGAACTTATGCGGCTAAGCACGAGGTCCCGGGTTCGAGTAGGAGAAGGCGGATTCACAATGTGACATGAATATTGGGAGTATGAGGGCTTATATTATATGGTTAATGTTACATAAAATTTATTCAATTTCTTTACTTTTCACATCACAACATAAAATATTATTTATGCGCCGGATTTCTTTGCAGTGATTAACATTTATTACATATTATTGCCCGATTTTTATCTCATTTGAAAGAAAATGTTCTTTATTGGTGTAATAGATTTTGTTTCATTCAAATGTGTTATTATTCTATGGCATTAATTATGTTCAAAATTCAATTAAAAGATATAAATGTTTATCGCAATACTGTGTACTTGTTTGATCATCAACAATTTTTTACAGTGAAATAAATTAATAAATGAAGTGTGAGGAAATAGCTTAGAGTTTCAGCACTATAAACTGACTAGCAATTTGACAAAGAAAAATTACATTGACGAATTCAAAGCAAGACAGAATAGAAAAAAAAGTTTTAAAACTGAATTATGACCTCCCAATACACACTGAAAAAAACAATAGACCAGACATCATATTACATAATATCAGGGAACGAAAAGTTTTCATTATCGATGTATCTCACCCAGTAGATCATAACATTGAGGCAAAAATGGAGAAAATTTTAAAATACATCCCTCTTCCGGTAGAATAAAGACATTTTTATACTGGAAACTCAAGAAATTCTATCGTACAGCAACTGGTCTTATCAATAAGAATCCGTAGAACGATTTGGAAAATCTAAACCCGCATTGCAATAAAATTATTCCCAAAATCCAAGAGTTTATTATCTTAGAAACTTTCCGTATTGTTCGTACTGTACCAAGTCTGGATTGATACATAATAGTTTGCTCCTCAAAGTATAGAACCGGGTAAAATAATGCCCGAGAAGAAATTTGAAAATAATAATAACAATAATATTATGGAGATTCAGGAAGGAGTCGTACCGACAAGAAACTACTTAAAGCACATAGTTAAAGATCCTACCACTTGTACAGATGCAGAAGGTGTAATGCCAACAGTGAAACAATAGAACATTCATATTCGGTTGCTCAACTCTTGTTCAACATGACTATCTTCGCTGCCATAACCAAGTAGCTTCAATTCTACACCAATCTCTCGCTTCACAAACGAATCTCTTGAAAACTTGTCCTCAACCCTACTTTCGCTGTTCCCTCAAACCGGTGTTGGAGAATGACAAAACTGTACCACGGTAGAACCATACTACCTGCCAATGCAACTGAACACAACACCTGACTTAACTCTCTGACCTGACCTGACTTAAATCAGGATATGCAGGAAACTAGCATTCCAAATTCATCAGCAGAGGACAACTCGCTTACAAATTCTTCCCACAATTATTTCAAGTACAGGAATCGTACATAATGTGCTTTAGATAAACTTAGACAAAATCTCAGTTAAAAAACCAACCGTAACTGTCATACAGAAATCCACTATTCTTAATACATGCAACATAGTCAGAAATTTTTTACAACAACTTCGAATATCATTCCTGCAGCCGACCCATATACCAGTTACACACCTGAGAGAAAATAACAACAACAACAACAACAACAACAACAATAATAATAATAATAATAATAATATAAAAAAATTCAGTCGAAACTACATGGAGTTTTTTTTCGTATTGTTTCATTAACTAAAGTTATAATATCATCCCCTTGAAATTTATTAAAATTGTTACGTCATAAGGGAAAGGAGGGACAAAGCATAATAATGGAAACGCGGAAGTTAACGCAAAAAGTAATAAGCGGGTAATCCCTTTCCTTAACTTTCGTAGACTATGTCCTTAAAGCTGATGAAGAAAACATGAATGAAATTGCTTGTCATCAAGTCTCGCAACATGAATTGTTCATTACCGATCTCCACTCTGGATTCTCCGATGTATTTCAAGTCCATTTACAGCATTTCAGCTCATCTCACCATTTACCCCGGCGCAGCACCGCGGTCAGGTCACCCACCTTGACATCCCTTTCCACCCTCCTGCGGCTTCACTTTATGCCCTCGCACGCTGCTGCCGTTATCTGCCCCCTTTTCTTGCCCCTGAAGTTGTCAGCCACCTCACACTGCCCCCTCGCGGCGTGGAGTAATATGAACTGCTTTAGTGGCCTGCGAAGTCCATTACTATGATTAGGTGCGTGCATGCGCCGCTACGAAGGAAGGATGGAAAGTGGAAGGGGGAAGAGGAGGGGGAGGTGAAGACGAGCGGAAGCCGCGAAGGGACGGACGGATGCGGTTGGATTAACCGTGTCTATCTGATGAGAGTGCGCCTTCGATGCATTCGTGCTGGCCACCTCTCCGATGTGACGTTTCTTCGGGGTTGAAGCACAGTTCTTGGACGCTCGTTTCTCTTCAATGGACTCAATAAAACGTGTCGACAGTACTATTGTCGTCTCAAGAACCATCAATGCTTAAAGCAGCTACCATAGGATAAATTTCTTTTTTTCATGTTATGCGTTTAGGTCAGGTCTTGGAGTCCTGTTTTCATGGATGACTGGGATTCACCTGTAAACTCCATCCTTTATTTGTGAACTGAATCCTTCAGGCAAGTCCAAACTACCAGACAAATGGGTGCGATTGTGTTGCCAAAAGGAGAATTTTATTGAGAAAATATCGCGAAGAAGTCTGGAAATAGTCAATGGACTTTTTCATTCGGTGACCGAGAAGCTATGATAAGGGACTTAGCGTCCTGTGGCTCGCGGATTGTGCAGTTAATATTTTAAGTGGCAACATAAAATAAGAACGCATTAGATTGACACGGACTGTTTCTTCACATGCCCATTGTTATAAATTAAAAATAAGTACTAGTGCAGATTTTCAATGTTTTAGACCAACATAAATGGTGTGGTTTCCCCTCCCAAGGTTCTGCTGAGCGGGAAATTGCGGATTCACTCCTCCACTCGCCTAAACTGGTTGTTTCCAACTGGGATTCCCCTCGCCGACTCAAGACCACATATCTGTTTGTTATAAAATAAAATAAATCTAGATGTCAGAAGTACAATATTTTTTTGAGCAATGCTCTCCCCTGTCATTTTTATCCTGTGGTTTTATAATATTCTGCCCTTCTAGTATACCATGAAGAATATGCGTTTATGGACTTTAAATAGACTTTTTGGAACATAACCATTTTAGACTATTTGAACCGTAGACCGATTTATTTTAGCCCGCGGGCTATTCTTTGATTATGTCTGCCCGAGATAGAGTTTGGCAAAATGTTGCCCGACGAATAAAACTACTGGGTCATATTTATTATTTGTAACGCGAAATTTGTATCATCATCAACAAATTTATAATATTTCAAGCTGGAAAAATTAAATACTATATTTCTTAATTAAAAAAAAGTATTTTCATTAGTTAGTAGGTCAATTGTAATAAAATATTTTCATATCGTAATGTATGACGGGGTAATGCCGAACACAATTTTCTAGTTTCTCTCACCGGACATGTCACATCAAATATTAATTCTGAAAGCTATGCCCCCAACGCTTGATGTAAAGTTTTAAATTAAAATGCAGTATATCTCGCGTTCCATAAAGAAGCTTCGAGGGCCGCATGCGACCAGTGGACCGCCAGTTGGACAGCGCTGCCCCAAACCATTCATTTGGATACCATTATTATTTGTTGTAACAAACGCAACTATTAACTGATCAACACTCCGTGTAAGGCAGGTGAACAGTAGTCTTGTTACAGTTTGAAGGTTTTGCGTCAAACAAAATCACCCCGAGAAACGCTACGCTACATGTAGCAGATTTTCCATCCAACTTTTGTGCATAAAGAGTTGCGGAACACACAATTTATTCCTGGTTTGTCAAAATAGTTTTACAATGTCTAGAATAAAGTTCCGCGATTTTGCTTACTAGTGCGGACTTAGTCAAAACTTTGAGGAGTGTTTAACATTAAAAAACATGAATACCTTCTACGTATTCCTGCTGAAAATCCAATCCTTGCACTGAACAGATTCTATGTCTTATGGGTTAGAGTGGTACGAGTTGTTTGCCAGTCCCTTTCTCGTTTTTATCTTTTCGACTTTCCCATTGAATACAGTGATATGGTTTCTCAATCAAACGCGGTGCACACTGTTCATCGGACTCTGTTGGAGAGTGTATCTTCGTATGATCCGAAGTTCATGGTGTATACGTGACACATGTGTGTGCTACGAGTTAGGAGTTGGAAGTAATGAGTTGTTTTAGTTTTCATAGACAATAAATTAATAGTAAAGAGAAAGTGCTATGATATCTTATTTCTTGGAACCTAGTAAGGTGCTGCTTCATTGTTCATAATATTTGTAAAAAAAGAATTATATTAGGGGATCATTAGATCTTGATTCTGGTGTTACTTGGCCCCATTATCCGCGCCTGTTTGAATCCCAATAAGCTCCTAGAATCAGGATAACTCCGTAAGCGGCCCATTTATTATAACATTCATATTAATTGTGTTTTATGTACAAGAATTCATTTAATACATTTAAGTATGCTGAGCCTATTATTATAAATTAAATTGTGCCTTTTAATTATATTAGCAATATTATCAAATACTGGATAATTTACTACTACACTCCTGGATTGATATCTTATCAATGTAAATGACAGCGAGGATCCAACTAGCACAGGAAAATTGATATTTATGCTCACTGGAGCCCCACACGAAAGACCTCAAAGCAGGAAGTTTCTTTAACATAAATTTATTCATATGCATTCCGGGATGCCTATACCACATTTGGCAACTATTATTCGCTTACTATAAATTTTTATTACTGAAATTATTCAAAAGAATATTCTTTATTAGCCATGTTTCATAAAAATCTAATTATGAATTGTCCAGAAAATGAATAACTTAAATAACATCTCGACTAAGATGTATACAACGCTTTGGTTTCAATGAATTTCCTTTCATTGAGTTATTCTTTATGTACTTGTTCTTGGCAAGAAACGAATATAATCTACGTTACACCCTTAAATACGTAGATACATTTGCTTCACGATGTAATGCAAAATGCAATGGAAGTGTGAATGTTCCGTTAAGATTGCAACCAGTCAAATATGTTTGCGAACGATAGAATTACGTAATCTGAAAGATAATTTCTGTTTCTTTTATGATACAAACAAAACTATCTCTTGTGATAAATGGATAGTTGAAACCTGAGTTACTTAGTTTGCTGAGACATCTTGCTCAGACAAAAATGAGGAACAAAAACATTTATTCTGTAAACTTCTGAAGTAGTGTCCTTGGACTGTTCACTACATTCAAGGATTTTTCCAAAGTGCTTTGTTAATTATGGGATCATCTCATTATTTACTCTCGCGTTGTGTACATACCGCCGATTAGACGAAAGAAAAACTGAATTCCTCTCGAACATTGTCTGTGGAAACTAGAACGAGAGATTTGCTTTCTAATACACTTAGATTCAATCACATCATCCGACTTTCTCGCTACTCGTCCTCTTCTCTTTCCAGCCCTCTTGTCTGTGAACTGATGTTGTTGAGGACATGTGAACTGTTCCTCTTCGCGAGACCTATCGTAAGTGATTCATTAATCTTAATACTTCCTAATGGAATTATAATTTCCCCCGCGTGTGCCAGCGCCGCGTTGCTGACTTGTGCCGTGTGTTTCCGGTGCAGCCGACGAACTACCGAGAACCAGAAGGGATGACCTCTGCACTCGAGGAGGGGATAACGTCTGGCAGATACAGTCCGCTCTGCCAATGTGGGAGTCATGTTTCCGGGCACGTCCTTAAGCCCACTTTACACGATCCATTTTACAGACAATTTGCGTCCAATTGTTGTACTAGAAATGGATGTGAAATGGATGATGTCACGCTTAACGTCATCTGCTGTACAGAAAACGGACGTTCCAAAATAAGCGTTTTACACGATATTAGACGAGAAATGGATGCTGTTAGCATGAGTTCTCTCTCAACGCCACGGGGAGTGCAACAAACAACTCATCTCAACTAGGCTACCAATTCTCTGAACATGTAAACAGGTTTCATTGATAAACAAATGGCATTTTTATTACAGTATTTTGTTCACTATGATTGATTTCCGAAGTTCAACAAACCAGGATCATCGCAACAGAAAAGAAACACTACTATGCACACTATTTTAACCAAGCAACCGACTCGAGAGAACACGCCGCAACTGGTAAGCAGAGATGCCGCTAGGAGTGCGCTAGTCATACTGAAAAATAGTGCGTACTTGAAAATGTCCATACAATCTGCATCCTGTTTGGTGGGTTCCGCACGAAATAGTACGTAATATGGACCGTGTAAAACGGGCTTTAGAAAAAGGCAATAGAAACGAATTTTTTCTAAATATGAAAAGATCCCATTCCTCTACCACTGTCCCGTGGCATTTATCCCCTATCCTGCGCTGATTGCAACGCCTTATGTACAGGTCAGACCGGAAGAGCGTTCCAGATCAGATAAAGAGCGCACATCCTTGCTTGGAAACACAATACCACACATTCGTACTTCGCAACCCGCCTCAATATGCAACAACACTCCTTCAGCCCATCACACAATTTTAAAATATTAGATATTAAAAATCAATCCGACATTAAATAAGTTAGAAACACTCTACATACATAACATTTACAGACATCCCCATATCATTACGCTAAACCAGCAGATCCGTCAACTATCATCACCCCTTCTTCGTTTGGCTTTGTTTAGGAGTTTCAGCCCACCCCAATCAGATTAGAAAGGTTCCTTTTAATTTATGAATTAACTTTAACACAGTTCATTTCTTTCACAATACACTTCACTCACATCCAAAACACAGATTGCCTCCCATTTCCCGTCGTATGACCCCTCTTTCAACACCGCTGCCCACCCTCCTACCACCATGAAATTTACAACCGACCCCACCTCCACTGAACACAGCAGCTATTACGCCCCCAAATGTTTTGAAATCCTTCAGAATTCTGTTTTAAGCTGTGTTTTTCCATCCCTCGGCGCAGTTATGTCGAAATCGAGTGTTTTAAAGGTCGGTTCAGTTTGCTGATCTGTGCTTTCCCTTGTACCTTTCTCCTTCTTCATATAATTATTCCCCTCCCCCCGCTTTATCATTTACCATACTTTTCCTAAAACATACACATTCTCAAAATTATTTTAAATCTTTTCGCTTATTAAAATTTTATTATATGTTTCGCTTTAATGTATAATGAAATTTTGATTCTGTTAGTTTATATTTGTTTTTAGCACTGACGATGTTCGCTAAGTGAGCGAAAAAGCTTTTTGCTTATTAAAAGATTATGACGGAGTACCGTAGTATTTTTTGTTATTAACTGAAAGTACAATCAGCATATCGCTTTAGGATACCTAGTAGAAATACTTAGTCTGGGTGTAATGAATGCTTGTCTGATTTTTTTCTTCTTTCCCGCAATGTAATTAGTTCCAAGTTCCCAGCTGTTTGTCATGTCGTAGGATATTATCGGTTTTGTTGAATTATAAACTTAAAATAAATTTTGTGAAGTTGTACTAAGATGTAATAATACTATCATCAAAACCTATTCGACGCTGATAAGGAAAAACAAAGTGCCCACAACATTTGGGAAAATCTGAATTACTGAGCCTGAGCGTAGAGAGAAAACTCAAGAGACAAGTCTGAAATTTTTTAAATTTCCGGTAACTCTTCCTACCCGTTCTCTTGACAACAACAGAAACGGATGTACAACATTTGGCATACCTCGCACCTGCCTCGCTCTTCAGAATACGAATACTTTATCAACTTCGTCGATATAATTATTTAATATCCCAGGCATGGATCCCGAGTTGGCAACTTCGTCAGTAGACGTTCTTTAGCTGATTTGGTCTGTGGTGAAAGGTGGACAAACTTGTAGTTTTAAATTTGAGAAGCACACAGTTTAAGTGATTTTGAGTCGCTAACATAAAATATTTATGCGTTACATTACTCATCTCTTACAGTCCATTTTAATGCGAGTTTTGCGCTTGGCAGGAAGGCGAGGTGGATAGTTTAATTTATATGAAATTTATACAAGCCATGTTTTAAGATCTTTGTCTACATTCTGTTTACGTGTGACACTGGCGCTAATAGAGAACGATATGAAATTAGTTCCTTGTATTGCTTTAGCAACATAGACAAGGAGGTTTAGGATAGACAATGTTTTTATATATTGATCATACAATAAATCTGTAAAGTTCGTGATTATTGCAATAAATAATGTAGAATGTAGAATGGCCACCTCGTCATATGTCAGTTGTTGGACAAATGACAAAACATTTCGTTAAACGTGTCTTCTTTTGAAAAATTTAAGTCAGCTCTTTTTCTTTATTCTTTTTTCATCGAGTAAAAAGAAATTCAACTTTAATCACTTGACGATGCATAATAGAACGAAATGTAGATCAATTGTAAAACAATGGCGGAGAGATAAAAACTGTATAAGGGCAAATTTCCTTTTGACCTTAAGAATTTAAATGCAATTCAATTCACGATAAATCTGGAGCAATAAAAAACTGCAATTTAAAGAGTTCCACGATGTGAACACACTTAAATTCAAATACAATATTCCTAGCTAGTTCTAATGGTGATTTAGAGTAAGATAATCATTTGGGAAGGGGAAATGGGGCGAAAGAGGAATGAACAGGAGTAGGGTAAAAGCACAGGTCATTCGACATTTCCTGAGGCGAAGATGCGTCGTATAGAGGGGGATGAACGCGTGAAACGAGGGCTTTATAGGTTATGCACATAAGGGGGAAGTCCCCCTAGGCCAGGAGTGGTAGGGCATCCTAGCGGAGGGAGAGTAGCACATTAAGCCGCGGTCAGCCGCTCGGCGCGTGCACCCGATTTACGGGCGAGGGATCGTCGACACGTTGACAGTTGCCGGTTGCCGGGGGTGGCCCTTCGGAGGTGAGGGGAAAGAGCAGGACGCACACCAGTTAATTTAGAATTGATTAGGGTTAGAAATGGAAACCACTACTAGAAGAACTGAGCGATAGGAAATAAATTGCGTTCCAATTGGCAAAATAGACAATTGGCATCAGACGGCTCAGTTTAACCCTGAAGCACCCGTGATGCTGAAGATTTCTCGGATCCATTGTTTCTCTCAGAAATCTTATATATCTCTGATTATTTTTCTTTGCAAACCTCATAAAGCGACGCAAATGAAGACTCAGGTTTAAATACATCCCACAACATATTGACTGTTTCAAAAAAATTTAATCTACGATTGTAACAGGAGGGTATTATTTGTAAAATACAAGTTAAAGGATGAGGTTTTTTAATGCACATAAAAATTAACCCGAATGCTGTTTAACGTATTTTATTAGTACTACCCAAACACGAATGCTGCATTTTCCCGCCGAATTCTGTAAATTGTTGTGTTTTGTCGTCTGTTCGAAGATACAA
Organism: Laupala kohalensis; assembly: GCA_002313205.1. Lineage (NCBI taxonomy): Eukaryota > Metazoa > Arthropoda > Insecta > Orthoptera > Trigonidiidae > Laupala > Laupala kohalensis. The sequence continues at coordinate 626,279 of NNCF01130567.1, read as the reverse complement.
AGCTTGCTTTTTTACTTATCGCGGGGGCATAAATTACTACTTATGAAAATCTCCCTCGAAAGTTCGTTTGAACGAAATAACATATATATTAATTTTAAAAGCGAGTTACTTCTATTGATGTGATCATTTTTGTTTTTTGTAAAAACGTTACTATCAGCACTAAAGGGCTCTGTAATATTTTGAGTATTCGTTACACTCAACCGAATTAATTGTAAAGCCACGAAAAACTATTATTCTTATATCCATCCTTCAGGGAGATAGCAGAATACATTGTGAAATGTACCTGGAAAATATGACATGATTTTTTAACATGAAATGGCATTTGCCCTCTCACAATGAAACAAACGCTCATCATGCAACCAATACTACTAAGCCCGTAATTTTTAGGTTGAGGTTATGCCCTTAGTGCTGAATGAATACGTTGTCCGATTAATCCATAATGAATTTTATTCTTGTATTGCGGACCCAACATCTACTGAAAAAAACAAATACAAGGAAATGCGTGCGTACTAGGGAGGGGCAAAAAAACGTTTTTTAAAATTATGTATTGTAATAGCGATATTACGAGTATGTTACCATTTGAGGTTAGTATGACTTGTGTAAAAATATTATTGCAACCGGCTTAGGGAAACTGCCTCCGGATTAGCTTCAAAGTTTTAAAATTTACAATTTATTTGGTTATTTTGCAAACAGGTATTAGTATACTTAAACACACCTTAAGCTTTGCATTTCGTTTCTGTTATACTAGCTGATTTCCCCGCGTTGCTTGGGACTCTGGAAAAATATACTCTATCTATATTGTAAGATGAAAATAATTTTACTTACTGGCTTTAAAAATACAACAACAGCTTTTTCTTTTCCTAATTCATAATAATACAAATTTAATACAAAACTTGACTGTATACACTACACCATCTTGCGAGAGCCGCATTGGTAGAATTTTCGAGGCATGACGCGGCTGAACCATTTTATTAAAATTCTCGTAAAATCTAATCTATTCGTCCACGTTTTACGATTTAAAGACGTTTCTTATCTCTATTAAATGAACACAACGAATAATTCATTAAATTTGATGATGATTGATTTTTTTCCTTCCTAAAGTACTATCTTAAATGGAAGTATTCTAACGCTTCTATTTTTAATAACGTTTTATCGATAATTTAGGTCAATTTTGGTAAATAGACATACCCTGTCGCGTACGTTTTTTGTAGAATTCTCGAGGCAAACAATATTGCCATGCATAGTTCTCACCTATCTCCAACCGTTTAGGCAGCTTAAGCAACACATATCTCTTTTCTCCCGATTTTATCGCCATTTATTGTCAAAAACCTTTTTTGACAAAGCAATCTGCAGATTTAATATACAGGAAATACACATGTGCACATATGACATCAGAAAAGAAACGACCTACAATATTTTGGGATAGTGAAATTTTTTGGAGAAAAAAATGTGACCTAGTAGAAGAACATTCTGCGCAAGATATGATAAATACCACAAATGTTTACAAGTTTTAAGACTAAACGGAAAAAATTCAGATATTTATTGATTATGTAACTAAAATGAAGTATTTCAAAGATACCATGACTGACATATTAAGAAGATAACCAAATTACGTTTATGAATCATGACGATCTGAAATAAACATGACAGAAATCAGTAGAGATAAATCCATATATTGACTACGAAGCATGGCGAAAAGAGGAGAATAGAAAAAAAATATAGAAACAAACAACCATCTTCAATCGGCGAATACGGGCACCCTTGTGTGCTATGACGGAACCGGTGATGAGTCAGGAGAGAATTATGCTATTGAAACGAATTAATTCACGCAGACCCCAATTATACAGTACAATACACGACATTTAGAAAAGTCTGTTATGACCATCATTCTTATTCTGAAATAACTATTCATTATAATGTGAGTAGAATATAGTTGTTAAAAATATAATATCTGAGTGACCGAGCTTCGCTCGGATGGCTCACAAAATGGTCATATGATTTTCAATCAATCGTAAATGTTTTTAATACAGTACCGATGTATGACCACGCATATCCTGATCTTGACAAAATTAATTAAAAAAATATTTTTCGTAAAGGTATTCGACCCATGGTTTACTTAGTTACACTGCTGTGTAACCATCAATATAACGAATCATAATTTCATACGTAACAATTTTGCTAACTTTGTAACTGCGCAATTTACGTTGCCCATATATGATTTTTTTTGTGTTTCTGGATTTAAGGAGTGATACCTAATTTTATGGAAATGACACACTGTGTTTACCCGGTAGAACACATACGGAGAGTAAATAGAAAATAACCATTTGTTTCAACGTCTCGAATATGTACGTGTGAGGTTCGGATACGTACGTGTGTTAGATTCTCCGTCGAGAAAGTTATATTTTCATTTATTTTTGTCAACATGATCTGCCTGATTATACATTCCTCGTGTGTTTAACATTTTTATTGTATTTATAAATTTAAAGTCAGGTGTCTCGAAAAACGCCGGTTTAATCAGCTTAGTGTGCTGTTGGTGGCGAATATGAGTTTTCGGATTCTTAACAAAAATATGTCGTGGATGGCTTTTTCCATTATGCAGCCGGTGGTCAGTTAAGGAGGTTCAATAGGAAATGCGGTGGTCAAATCTGCTAGAACAATATTTTAATAGTCCACGTCTTCTTTTCCCGTAGTATCCGTTCGGATTTGGCAATGCTGAACTCGTGATTCGGCTTGTTAATGTCTCGTGTGTTAGTTTTAGTGTCGAAGTGTTATGCGAAGAAAATGTCTAAAATGAAAAATAATTAGAAAAAGTTTTATTGAAAGGGAAAGATGGTAACAGAAATGGTTCAACTACGGAGGAAGAAAGCTCATTAGACGGGGGAAAATATACTAACTATATTCAATACCAATAGTGGCTTAAATAGGTCTAACCTCCAAAAAATGAAAAATATGAAATCGAGAATTAGTACATAGGAAATAAAAGAAATAAAATTGGGGAAATAATAAAAATAAAAAATAATAAAAGTAAAAATATATAAAAAATATGAGGAGTCAAGAATATAAATATATACTGATGTTTCTTATCATTACTAACAATTATTAAGTTCCAACTATTACCTTTATTTCAAGTAAAATACGAAAATTTCCGTAAAAAATTAAATTACAAATAAAATCCACGGAATGTATAGAGCAAATGTTAAAATTTTTTTGTAAAAGAGAATTTATGTTAAAGATACATATTAGAAATAATATTATGAAAATGGTATTAAATTGAAATGTATTAACTTAAATTGAAATATTTTGGTCTTACAATTATTTCAAAAGAAATGTATAAATATTACAAAACAACATCAAATTCTTAATGTCAAACCTTCTCCGTAAGTTATAGTGGGTGTATGTCTCATTGTTTCGAAGTCGTTACATTGCGATTTCTATGCTCCTTATTTGTTCAAACAAATGCACCTTATGAACATGTATAGTGGAACAATGCCACATCTAACAAAAGCAAATGTAATTACATTGTAAGAGCTGACGTTGGAGACCCTGGAATTTTGTATTTTTTCCACATAAATTTATCAGTATTTCATTTAACAACTCACCTCAGTCCATGTCTTCGACAGTTATTGTAAATTCAAACCTTTTCCTATAACTAGAGTTAATTTTACTCAGTTCTCACTGCTAATTGTTCCGCTATATTAAAAAATATTCGGAAGGTCATGATATCTTCATAAGAAGCCAGGTTAATTGAATCGAAAAACTGAAGAATTGGTTTAGCGATTACTCGCTTCAAAACCCATGAATCGTTCTAAAAATTCGTAACAATATTCAGATCAAAATAAATTAGTGTTCCGAATTTCACAGAATTCACACTGTTAAATCTTCTACCGATAGAACCGCTGCAAACTTAGCAGTTTTATTCGCATTTCAGTTATTAAGCAACTATTTATTTATAGTTAAAATGGTAGAAAGAGGATGAATGTATAAATAGACTTATATCATCGACAAAAATGAATAAAGTAATTCCGCATCCCCGGGGATTCGAACCCCGGACCATCCGATTATGAAGCATGCACTACATTAACGATGTAAGTATGACACACGTGTTAAAATTAACTAAGCTATTATAAGAAACATTAGAATCTGCAGCTAATTTATAAGTAGGTAATACGTTTGCTAATAAAGCTCTCTCACGTCTAGCATAACGACGTCTGCTTTCTTTTAAGCGTTGTGGCCGTTCATCACTTTCTTGGCCTCGTATTTCGACTGCACGCTGTCGTAAATTTTCCAAACGCTGACTTCTTTGTCGTGTATTTAGTTTATTCTTGCTGTTCGTTTATAATTTGACGACAAATTCAAATACACCCAAGATCAGTCATGCATGGAGTACAGGCATGTGGAGGTCTCGAATGCGCACGATTTTTGTTCGTAGAATGTTGCAGTGCTGCCGCCGGTATACTTTACATATATTCTTGTGGTATGCGGATTTCCGAAAAAAAAAGAATTTTCACCAAATCGGTACCAAGTCCATTGGATTACTGTGGTAAAAATCCCCTTACATACCAAATTTGGTGAAAATTCTTAGTCGTTTCCGAGATATACATTCACATATATACAACAATCGCTGATTTAAGAGTATTGAATTATTGCCATTATTGGCAGTTTTTACTTGTACATTATTAAACATTAGTAACGTATATGAAAGAATTCGTTTTAAAAGTTTTAAAAAATGTTAAAAATTTCTTAATTTTCATATTCTGAAATAATGAATTATTTGTCCTAGCGCCTATAATAATTTTTCGGTATTAAATTGTATTTTTACTGTACACAGGTATGTTCCTTATCATAAAAAAACGCTAACTTTGCGAAAACTATTTAAAACGACGTCATTTTTATAAGGGAGTCGCAGGATTTTGAATTATCCATTAAGTGCACTAAACGTTACAGGGAGAATGAAAAAAAAGCATTATGAACATAGATATCCTCTTATTAGATGCTACGGATTCAATCGAAGATCGGGTAGTCTAAGTAATTTAAATTGACAAGCATGTAATTTTGCTAACATTATTATGTAAAATCTTTCCTTAGATTTCCCGCCGTTCAAACATTTCGAAGAATTTTTCCTCCGTGTTAGGAAGAAACAAATTTCTCCTCTTTCGCGTCCCCCTTTGAAGGTTCGAAAGCAATGGGACAGGGGAAGAGGGTCGGCATGCGTGCCGAGCGACTGTTAGCGCGCGTGCCAAGACAAACGGCGCCGCCTCCGCGCCACTCGTCCGCCGCAGTCGCTTCTGAACATCATTCTTCGTCTCCCCCTCTCCTGCCCCTTCCACACCTCCTTCCTCTCTCCTTCGACGGAACTGCAGCAGCAGTCACTTGGTCTCCGTCTTGGCTTCCGAAACGCTCCTCGTCTCCATCAAATCTACGCCTGCTTCACAAGAGGTGATAGAGCTATCGATCTACCGCGCAATATTTCTCAGAAGCATCTTACTTTTCACTCCCTTTCTCAGCGTATCTAGAATTTCTTATACTTTTTTTAAAAATTTCGTCCCTTATTTTATGAATTAGCTATGTTTAAGTCATCGGGCCTGCTCTTACAAACTACTACATGACTTGAATGAGAGAAAAGGGTGGGGTTGCCGGGAAATTACGACTCCGAGACGTCGCTGGTCTGGAGTAGATGAGGGAAAACGCACCTAATTCAACGGAGCAGGAAGTCGAACCCGTGTCTCTCTCTAGTTGTGTAGTGCACTGTGAGTGAAGACGCTTCCACTTTCAGTCATGTGTCATTTCAGTTCACACGTGTCATTCCTAATAACTTTCTACAACTTAATCCACGTCTCAAAATTCTTTTGCACCAATCTGAAAAATATTTAACTCTCTTTCCTTTTTCAACCAGAAATCTATTCATAACTAATTATTGAAAGACAAAAGATGAAGAAGCTGACACGAGTATTAAATATTACTAGTGCTTCCGCCTCATGTTTGGGGATTTGATGCCTACCAGTGCCTATATCCGTGGCGCTGGGCACGAAAAAGACATCCGTTTCTTGCTTTCACCAATAGAACACAACTGCCATGTTCCTATCACATTCGCTATGCTTTTGACACGTTTCTCAGATCAACACAAAAATGTATAGAATTTCTCACGATGAATTATAATCAGAAATGAGATCTGTGTCCAAAAGACCTGACGTTCCTGGTCCTCTTTCCCCGATATGGGTTTTGCTGCATCACCAGAAGCAACTGGTGTTAAAACAAACACGGTGGTGACAAAACCTTTAATCTCTGTGCACCGGTTCCGTGGAACTGAAGGTAATAAACGACACTCCTAAGCAGGAATCCAAGAGCCAAGCTTAAAACAAAATTACTTTCTTGCAAAGGGAGCGATATACCCGGTGCAAACTCAGTGCAATGTGTAGAGCACAAAAATCAGAAAGTGGTATTGATGCAAGGCGGTTTGAAGGTCTGAAGATAGTGGTTTGGATTCCACTCAGCCTTTTATCTTTTTAGGATGGAACATTCGTATTTTACAAAAAACAGTAGTCTCTGACGGGTGAAGTTGTTTCTCAGAATATATTAACAGAGGCTTGAATAGACCCAGAGAAGATGGTGTTCACTTAAATTACTTGTCAGCTTGTAGATATTGGGAAAAAATGAAGAAAATAGAAACACCTTGGTCTGTAACTTTTTAAGGTCACGAGAAAAGTTTGGGATGAATATAACTGAAAATTTGAATATTTCCTGACTCAAACACAGAATTTTGAAATTAAATAAGTGAATAATGAGAAAATATTACAATTTTGTTCATTTGGAATATACTTAAATTTTTTTCAGATTCCTCTTCAAAAATTATAGTTCTTCAGAATTATCCCGGAGAACTACTACAAAAATATAAATGAAATTAATGGACTATTTTGTTACAATTACTGCGAACAGGCGGACTGAACTTCGAAACAATTTTAACGATATTTTAGGTTCGCATTTTATGTATCCCAAACGCCATTACAATGTACACTAGGTTGGAAAAAATTAAGAGCGAATTTGTTAATAGTGGGTCAAAAAAGAGCAGTGGACAACCGGTCATAATTAAACCATTTTATTCCGAAGGACTTTGAAGTTTTATCTTAAAAGCAACGTTGAATTTTCTTTCTGTTCCGATGCACGAATTATCGTAAAATTGGTATTCAAAATAGCGAATAGAATTTAGCAACGTTCTGCTTATTTAGAATACGATGACGTTGGTTTATTAAGGTTAATTATCAGAAAAGTATCAATGTTAACTGATCTGGGTTTAATCATTCTTTAGAAACAAGGATAAAATATAGCATTAGAATTTACCGGTGATGACAAAACCATTTAATGAAAACTAGTTCCCATTTTTCTGATGATATCCTAGGGTTTTTATGGGAGCTCTATTATCTGTTTCCCGCTGCTTTGGATACAATCTCAGCCATTTTTATTGAAATAATCCTTTCTCCGTACAGCAGCCTGCGAGGAGCTCGCAAGGTTTCGGAGAAAGAGCCAGCCGTTCCCTGCGAGCAACTCAGCGCTTTGACCATAGCCTACGTCCCTATTACTTTAACGAGATGGCTTCTGCGGCCGAGTGCGTTCTAATGCGCACCGCGGGATAGTGAGATAAGGCAGCAGACAGGTCTCCAGGGGATCACTACCCTTCGCCAACTCCCGAAGGTTAATTCCCCTGCTTCGTAGATACTACGTGCAGTGGGCTTTCGTAAGTATTATGGGCCACAATTCATTTAACGTAACTTTAGTGAGGAGAAAGAGCGTGGTTCAATTGTGGTAGAAACGAGTTCTATTGAAATTCACCCACAAATGAGCAAACTGTACCTCTCACGATGTCAAAATAGAAAGATAATGCTTTTATGCACAGTATAAATAAACACTACATTCTAGGACGTTTCTCTCTATTTGGTTGTTATTAGGGGACACAGATGATTGCATCCTATAGAACTTTTTGTAATAACGATTCTTATAAATGTATGACAAAGTTTTAGTGGAGAATTCTGCAAATTGAGAACACATAGTTTTATATTTACCTTTATTTATTGTAGTTATTTATGTATCTAGAGGGTTTATTGTCCCATAATTAAACCATTGTTTTTTTGTAGCCATCGTGTTATAACCCCGAAACAAAGAAACCATCTCCCTAATTTGCTTACAACGAACTAGACTTCGAAGAATATTAAATATAACATACATATCACCCAAAATAGATTTTACTCCTAATAACTTGCGAATTAAAGAAATTTTTTTAAAAAATTTGTTTCGTAAAGACCTGTGGACACACAACAATATTTTTGATTATTGTACATACGTCGAAAACTGACCTCACTTTTTCCCTTTTAGGATAACTACATTGGACATATTTCGAGCGCTCTTCAATCCCCTGTTATTTGAAACCTATTGCAAATATTTTTGTAGCTGTCTCCAAGCTTATTTAATATCCCGAGAAAATTCTAAAACAAACCCAAATTATATTGTCTCCCATAAATATTACGGAATATCTTAGATTTCTTTTAAATTCTGTAAGAAATTCGTTTCTTCTGCTAGAAAATCTGTGAATAAAAAATGGAAAAGAAATTTCTATACAAGCGCCCTATTGCATCCCAAGACAATTTTTATCAGCAAAAAATTAAACTTTATCATAGTCAAATGGATGAAACTGAGATGTTCTCCTAACTAAATCATTCTGTTTATAGAAGTATTTTGTAACATCTTTTCACATAAACTTTATTCGATTGTTTAGGTTAATCTTTGTAGATAGATATATTGTCACAGTCATTTTTGTAGAACTATTTGAAGCGAATATTGTTGTTACACATTGTTGTCATGTATCTCTAACCATTTCGACTTCATTCACATTCATCATATTATAATGGTTAATTTATAATAAATCCGCAAATGAAACTCAGAAACCTTCCTCGAAAAACACACTATCCATCAATAAAAACCAGAATAAAATACGTTCTTATTAAGGAAATCGCGCCCACACAGAATCTACTGACATCTTTGTTTTCAAACCATGTACTGATATGGGCATTTTCTTAATTTTTGGGAAATTCCTGTTGTATAATCGTCGAGAAAATCTGCGGTAGTAGGGTTGTTCTCATTCGATAAGGGAGTGGGAAAGAGACAGGAATGAAGTAACTATTTCTCATACAGTACAACTTAAGAGCGTCAAGGGTAGGAGACATCTGGTCCAACGAAGGAACTCCTGATGAATTGGAATGATGTCACCACATGGTCATTCACTACACTACTATCGGAGTTTTTATTAACAGACCCATGACATCTAATACTCACGGAAATATCATAAAAAATCGTAGAAATAGCACTTAACATCATTGGATTTGTAATTTTGTTCTACATATACATAAGTGAAAAAATTGTTTTTATGAGTGAACATTAAGTTTTCAAAATCCGAAATGTTTGAAAAAAACGTGAAATTTTTACGGTTTTCGTTGACACGTCGAATTTTTTATTTTTTATAAAATAAATTGAGAGTGCCAAAAATAATTCTTATCGAGCGAATGATCACTGTTGAGTTTGTGACAACATTCAACACTTTGAAGCTTCTACTTGCAAAATAATAATTAGTTTTTTTTCTTTTCGAAAACACTGCTAAAGATGACCAGACCAGATTAAGGAATAAAATTTATAATGTCGCACTCAGAATGATCTGCCGTGATCACATTACAATTAAATGCAAACGTTTAAAACTATTTACGTATCCTCCAGCAAGTGATAAATGAAACCATGTTTTCAATTAGCGGTCAGCGGTGCATTTGAGTCTTGCGCGTTGTTGCAAGGCATGACTGACTGGTACAACTTCGTCAGCCGTGGAGTCCACTCTGTTGACTGTATATGGCATCGGCAACAACGCGCCTGGCTGTAATGAGTACGACTGTATAAACTTTATTACTTAATAGCGTGTCTAGTCGGTTTTAGCGGTGTTTTTGAAAAAAAAAAACTCATTATAATTTGCAAGTAGAAGCTTAAAATTATTGAATGTTGTCACAAACGCAACAGTTATCATTCACTATATAAGAATTATTTTTGGCACTCTTAGTTTATTTTATAAAATGTAAAAAGGTCGACGTATCAGCAAAAATTGTAAAAATATCGTGCTTTTTCAAACATTTCAGGTTTTAAAAAATTAATATTCATTCATAGAACCAAATTTTTCACTTGAGTATATGCTGAACAAAATGACAAATTCAATGGTGTTACCAGTTTTCTTTAAGATTTTTGTTGCTCTCTCCACAGCTATTAGATGTCAGGGGTCTATAATAAAAACTCCGATAGTAGGTTCCTCTTAAGAGCAAGCCTCAGTCACCCAGTCATTCAAACAACCAGGTGAAATTTCTAACATGCATCAATATTTAATCTACCAACGCGGATCATCGAAATGATATGATTTGTGTGTGAGAAAATATTGGAAATAAATCAATAAGGATAAATAAACGTAACAATATCACATATATCACTATAATAAATTTCTATCTGACGATATTTTTTAACGAATGAAACGTTCAGATTTACGTAGACAATTTTCAGTAGTAATTTCTAAGGGAACAGAAAATTGGATACAATACTGACAAGGAGGTGAGGCCACGCAACCCGCATATCACAAATGGTTGGCGGGCAATCAGAATATGACTACGTGTTCCGGTCATTTACAAAATAGGAAATGAGGCGTGCACATTGGTACTTATTACAGAAGTAAATTGCTAATTTTATTTTTAAGGTAACACTGAAATAATTTGTTGCAAGAATTACTTTTTTTCAGTGATTTCTTTTCCTATCCCAGATACACATCAGAAGTCCGAATATGAGGGAAGATTTCAGGATGTATTCAAGCAAGGTTGGACTCCTGCAAAATAAATACGTAAATAAAACAGATAGTTCAAGTATCATACCAATATTTTAACTTTAACAATATATTAAATTATTCTAAAATAATAATTCGAATTTTGAAATCCATTCCCTTTAATTGCGTTTATAGTTGGCTTATTGATTTACTTCACTGTTGTCTAATAATGTAATGTAACGCACTTTCAATCCCATTTTTGGGACCAAAGCTTTAATTTGCAGTTAAGAATATTTTTCCTTCATCAATGCTACAATACAATGGTAATAATCAAAGTACCCATCCCTAACAATTTTTTTGTCAGATTTGACCCTTAAAACTTTATCAATGAGAGAGAACTGCGAGTGAATTCTGGATGAAGTAAAGAACAGAGATATGTTGTCCATTGTCATTTGGAACGCCATCTGATTTCCACGACACCTCCACGGAGATAAAGACTAATATGGTTATATTTAACGAATCCTACAATGACCGCAACGAAGTAGTTCTCCACTAATTACGACTTCTAATCGAGTCGTTACACCTCGTTGCATTTGCAAATACGTAGTATGTAGTGTCCGTTGGGGAAATTGTAAACAAGTGGCAAATGTAAACTAATCTGTGCGCCACTGTGGGAGTTAGAGAACCTAAAAGACGATCAAAACTAGAAGTTGGAGACTCTTTGGGTAAAATTCAATATTCTGCGCTTTTGAACCCAGCCGTTGATGCAATACAATCTATAGAAGATTGAGTTATCCAGAAGATTGAAATTCGAAGTAACTGCACTACGTTAATTGCTCTATAGTAGATAAATTATAGAAATGAATTTTGTTTTTGTTATATATTATTGACAGTAATATATTAAAGTAAAATAATATAATTGGTATTATATTCTAGGAGTTTTGTAGGTCCCTCAGTTCCACGTTTACACGTACCCCACTCTTTCTAGGGCTGGGGTAATCGTAAACATTGACTTGTGATACAATATTCGCTGACACAAAGCAAATAATAAGAAAGAAGCAAAAGGAGAAGGAAGCACAAGAAAGAGAAAATGAATAATTGTATAACTGTCTGGCCTACACGAGGTGTTAGAAGATTCCGACAAATATTTTAAAGAAATCTTCTGGAAGAAATAACATCCTTAGAGCCAACAGCAAGAGAAATTGTATGTACATGGCATATTCTTACTCGAGAAAATAGACAGGAAAAATATAAAAATACATTTCAGGTATTTGTTGCTATTATGGTTATTAGGTGTTTTTACACGGAAAGTTTTGGAGAAGTTGTGATTTTTGCTCCGGTATGGTTTTGAGGGCGCTAAGTGCTAATTTCAACTTTGTCCCCTCGAGAAAGTTAAAGAAATAAAGGTATTTAAAAATTCCGAAAAATCGTTCCTTTTTTGTTTTTTTATTTATTATATGAAAACTGTGCACTATACGAAGAAATTATTTCTAGAAATAAACTAGACAAAATTTACTACAAATTGCACAAATTCTTTTTCTTCTCAGATGAAGCCCGATAGAGGGCGTTGAATTTATACTCCTTAATATATAGTGTATACTTTCAACCCTCCACGTGCTATTTATACTCCATTAAACCATAAAGAAGCAAAAAATCACCACTTCTACAAAACTTTCCAGGTAAACCGTCTTTTGCACACGGAATGACCGGATTATGTGCTAATAAGTGGGAATGGGAGTTGAATGAGAAAACACTGAAGAGAATTGACAACGCAAAAACTAAATTCATTCTGATGAGAAATCTTCTTTGAAAAAAAACAACTCAAAACAATCACCTTCTCCATTTAGTGAACAAGAAAGTATTAAAAATGTAATTACTTTTTCTGGCTAAGTAAACATTCGTGGAATGTGCTTAATGTGGAATTGCTTTTATTTCTTCTCGTTTTCATAGGATTTGATTTGATATATTTGTTCATTAATTTAAATATAATTACAATTAGTCTCCGTACATGATTATTACAAAAGGTTTATCCACTAAACTAACAAATAAAATGTGTATAATTAAAATTAAGTGAGTTATTTCTGGGTTTTAGGACGTGCTGATGATCAATCTACCAGGCAGTGTTAAATGGCATTTGTAAGCAAATACTCAAGTAAAATGGGGATACTGAACAATTTAATATCGAACGGTAATAAGTCTAAATAACGTATTAGAAGGATGAAACTACAATTTAATGTTCCTACAACTACAATGACATATGCCCAAACTGAAATTTATTCTATTCTTTACGTTAAGAGAGGGTTCGTTCTTTACAATTACCCCGTTGTCTCAGGGGTGATTGTAAAAACAAGGGGCAAAACGCGAGGCGGGTAAACAGACGAATTAGTGTGGGAAATTTCACACTTGGAATCTTCATTACAAGAGATTTATGAAGAAGAAGAGTGACCCGTTCTATGAGTGTACTTCAAGTTAGTCAAATCCCCGAGATGTATAATTGTTTCTATATTTTTATTCTAATTGTTATAAAACACAATATTAATAATAATGATGAAAAAATGATTTAATTTCTATCTATCGGTTAATAATATAGTACAAACAATATTCAGGAACATATTGACTCGTTTGAAATGTACAAAAGCACTAAGTACAAACATGGCTCCCGAGCTCAACTGTTTCGTAATTTATGAATCTCACCACAGAAAAAGTTAAATAACTTTTTCAAACATCCGGTGACCTATAGATAAAAGTGATGTAAAAATACGACGGAAAATTTACCAGAAATCACAGTAACCTTCCATCACTTTCGTGATTTAAAAGTTGGTCTTATTTTGAAAATAAACATTTTTTCCATAAGACGCAATGTATTTCAACATCAATTATAATTGCAATTATTTCATTTAAATGGCCGGTGAGGTATGTTTTTTAAGTTGAAATCACAATAAGTACATGTTACTCTATTTACGCCGATTTGAAATATTTTAGTGATTTAATTCTACCTGCGCTAGTACTACCTTAAAATCATGTTTCTTTAAAATTCAGACACTGAAATTGAGGTGTGAAAGAGACACATTCAAAACTTTACAATTATTCCGCCTAGCCCTACGATCCGTATAGTTCACTCCAGTCCTTTAATATATCCAAACTTTTTAAAGATTTGCTTTAAGTAGGAATCACATAAAAATACTAAATAAATTGTACAATATTAGGAGAGAAGGAGCATGTTGACATTTATTGCACTTTTTAAATGTTTGTAAAAAAAGATAAATTAATTTTGAAATATATTACTAGTATAGTTTCTTAGGTTTGTAACCATACTCAACTTTTAAACTTTAAATATTTCAACATGTTAATATTTAATTTTTTCAAAAGCTACTAATGCGTCCAGAACTGCCCCTGGGAACATCAGAAACATCTTTCAAACAATAAAAATAATGTTTATTGAATGCAGGTATATAGTACTTAACAAGGTCGAGAAGTGAAGTTTATATTTTTCTTGTGAGATGTGTCCATGACGATCGGCGTATTTATTAATCAATTCAAATCACTGCCGCGCTCGATCAAAACTAAACTAATTATTATGCGCATGTCCGTGATTTGAATTGATTCATATTCTTCCAGTATGCTAACTGAATAAATCAAAAGTATCAAAACTTAGATAGGATAGGTCAACTACAAAAAACCAACGCAGACCTGGTATTTTACGTTTCTTTTGAGTGACCTGCAGCTTTGTATCATAATGTTTCTCAGGGAGATGAAGTACACTATTCCATTTTCTGGACAGAACATTATTATATTCGATCTGATGTGCGAATCGTGGTTATACATCAGTATTGTAATCATTTTTATATACTATAGAGTTTAGTTTATTTCATTTTTCAAAGCTATGTTCGGTCAAGATTACTGCTACATAAATTATTTGGCAAATAATTGCTTGGCTGGGTGATTATTAGATCTTATAAAGAAATAAAAAGGCCTCGTAAAATTCTAACAATGTTTTCCCACAATTTATGATTAGTTTTCTGAGTTAAAAGTTCATTAATTATGAATTAAATAAAAATAAATACTAGTGTATATTTGTCCCACGGGCAGTTCGAAAATATTTCCCTCTATAATTCAATTTAGTTTATGACATTTGACATTATATATTCATTTAAATGTAGCTTAAATATTGTTTTTACGAATCAAATACCTTATATCGTAAAAAATAGGGCAAAATAAACTTAAATTAGACACCAAATTTTTACGTTGAGATCCATGAAAACATAAAAATATTTTTACCGCAGAAACGAATTTGATGTACACCAAAATATATCAGAGCAGACATATTCGAACTGCCCAATGAACTAAGGTTGTACTGAATTGGATCGTGTCACGAGACATTCAAATAACTCATGTTCTCGCCATCCGCATGAGCTAACCTATAATCTACCCTATTAGCAAACAGAATATTAAATATAGTTAAGAAAAAACATATAGCTTATTACATTAAAAATTGAAAAATCCAATCAATGTGTCGGGGTAATCAACTTTTAGTACCTTGAGCTTAAGAATTGTCGGTAATTTGAAATTTATCTGCGTGTTCTTTAGTAAAAGAATCCCCTCCACAATAAATAAATTAAAATTACAGAAGGGAAAAAAGTTACAAATCAACTACGAATTAAGAATACAGTCAAAATCAATGTGAAAAGGTACTGACTAATTTAATTTGACAAGCTGAGAACTGACTGATGTCAAAGTAGCAAATACACAACATTTATACATATGGGTCCTTGAGTCGTGTAGTCAGTTATAACTATTTATAAACAATGGCTTGTGAGGTCGTTCACAAGACCTGAATGTATATTAAAGCAGTAATCTGCTAACTCACGATTATGTGGAGTAATCTCATTTGTAGTTATCTCCTTAGAGTTATTGGGCTTCCAAATTCCTGTCACCAGAAGGAATACACACGATAATTTGTAACACTTTAATTCTTATGATGTTGGAAGTTCAACTACGTTTAGTTCTTGCTATGACGGGTTGATAGTTCATTCGTACATGTCACCGTCAGGTTGTATAATTAACACTTTAACTAAAAAGATGCTTACACACATATATTGCATTTATCAACTTGCAAGTTATATTTAAAGTTACGAATGTCATCTAGGACAGACTATAAGCAATGGCACTCAACGAAGGTCGGAATTAATGTTCACTTTCGCCAAACAAGTATAAAAATCCTCATAGAATACGCCGACGTTTCGATTTACATAAAATTATCTTCAGAGCTACAATAAAAGCTGAAAAACATTAATAATACACAAAAAGGAACTACCAATATAAATATAAATCATCACGTACATTATAAAAACAATACAATTTTGTAAAATTATTAACAGAATATCAAAATACAAAAAACAGAACTTATACATAACATACTCAAAACAACGTAATACATTTAATATACCTAATTCCGAATCATTAATTTTAAAATTTGCTACCCATGAGCCATATACACGTCACATCCATTTACATTTCTACCACACTGTATAGTATGTCATTGAACAATGGAACACTGCCCGACTGAATCGAACTGCAGTTCCAGATGGTTAGCAAACGAATCAGTAAGCATTGTGTAATCTTTAAAAGAAATCAGCAAATTATGAACACCTACTTTCAATTTCTTTTCTATTTTGTTTTACTCAATATAATCAAACCATACATTGAATTTAGGTTTTCCACTGCAGTTTTCTCAGTGGCTCTAAAGAAGGTTGGAAATAGATTGGAGAAAAAATTGTGCTCTTCTTTTACTTTCTCGAGTAGTCTACTGAGGGTAGAACGCTGTGGAACGTTCCCTCAATCTTTTTTAAGGGAACGCGTTTCGGGACCTTTTTTGAAAATTTAATTTATCAATGTAAATTTAATTTATCAGAACTAAGTATTACCTTGACTACAAAACACTTCAGAAAAGTAATGCAATTACATTGTTCGTATTGATATAGTTTTTAACGAAAACAGTATGTCAATCCGAACAACGTAATTGTATTACTTTTCTGAATTGTTTGCTTAACTATTAAACGAAAATTGTATGAATATAATATTGACTGATAAGAGGCGGGTATTCTTATTGACCATATTTATTAAGTGTATTATTTTTTGAACTACATGGTCCACCCTTAGACTCGTGCAACCCATATGTACACGTTAAAATTTGGTTACGTAGTCACAGATCTGCAAACGAAAAAAACATGCACGAAAAATTATGTATATGATACCTAATGGGAATTTAAAAAATATAAAATATACATATTTATAAATAAATAGAAAAATTATAATATATAATTATTTAAAAATTATTATAATAAAATGTAAAAAATATTGTTTATATTTATCTATTTTTCATTTAATGATTCCCATATAACAATATTTAATACTTGAAGGATCGGCATACCGGTACTTTTTGTATTTAGCAATACACCACTGCTTGGGCCTAGTATACAGAAAGATTTGAAATCGCGAAAAAAAACGCGAAAAAAAATTTATCGAAAGATTTTGACGGAAATATCCTCTTTTGTGTGTCCCATGATAACGTTGTAGTGGTTTTTAGCATGGAGTCCGTCTGTCTGTTCGTTCGCCTGAGCGCACAGATTCTGGCTAAACGGGAGGATCAATTTCATTCATATTTCGTTTTTAGCGTAGTATGTGCTTCATGCCTATGCGAGTGCTACGAAATATTTTTAACTTTAGTATAAACGGTACTTCATACAAAGATAAAAGCATATTTTCGAAAGTTTCCCAAGAAACGGCTACAAATTTTTTATCAAATTTTCAGTGCTGAAAGTGTAATTAATGTGAATTACATCTGCATTTTGCTTCAAAGTTTGGTATTGACGTAAGAAAATAACTTGTCAGCGCATTACCTCATTTTTACCTCATTTCCATGTCTCAGTTTAAATAACTGTGGCGTTTGAATAGTTCACCCTCTGCGGGTAACAACCGAGCCCCTGCGACTCACCACCGCAGTTCTAATACTCGGATACAGCAATCTGGATCAAATATAGACGCTGTTCCTCCTATCCCAAATTCAGCGATGTTTCTGGTGAGTAAACTCAAAGCAATAAGTGAGCCTCACTAGAACTCGTTATTCCGTGATTTTCGCTGGCCGAAACTATGTACATATATATATGTTATTTATATATGTTATTTATATATATATATATATGTTTTTTAGGTAGGGGAAAATCTTCAAAAGACGCTGTGGAGTACGGACTCCACAGTGTGTGGGATTTTTACCCACTAAAAACCACCTCCCATTTCTCTTCATGCCACCCCACGGAACCGCCGTTAAGCATTACTTCGCGAGGGGCTCATTGGCTAGATTTTATTCTATGCCACGTCGAATCCTTTCCTCATATCGGAGCTTCTTCAAAACACTGGACGCGTAGTTGGCCACTGCATACCAGTTCTCCTTAAAGAGAAGCATCAAATGTACTATGCCCTCTGGTCTTATTTCTTGTCCTAGAATTCTCCGTATTTCTTGCCTTTCGTTATCAAAACGAGGGCAGAAGAAAAACACATGCTCTGCGTCCTCACCGACTGGTGTGCAAGAAGGGCATGATGCATCCTCGTCTAGCTTAAAGCGCTCCTCGTATGATCGGAAGCAGCCGTGGCCTGTTAACAGCTGCGTGACGTAGAAATCTACTTCCCCATGTTGTCTCTTGGTCCACATTCGTATGTTTGGTATCATACGGTGGGTCCATCTTCCTGGGGTCGACGCATCCCATCGGCGCTACCATCTCTCCGTTGTCTGCAGTTTCTCCTCCTCCTTAACTATCTTTAGGTTAGCATCAGGAGTTACTTGCGCTCGTCGGTAGATCCTGGTACGTTCCTTGGGGCCCTCCTCCGTAGTTTACACTAAATGTCGCTCTTCAAAATAATTTGGGTTATTTTCGTGATATACCCAGGGACGTCCAATGCATCCAGTGCTTGGAGGATGCAACTCCACCTGGCAGAGTTGAATGCATTTTTTACATCCAAGGTGACCAAATCGCAATATTTCTTAATTCCTCCTTTCCACCGTCTGCCTCTGATGGCATTTTGGGCGGTGGTAACTATGGTGTCTATCGCATCTACATTGGATCTTGCCCTCCTGAATCCATACTGCCTATCTGACAGACCTTGGCAGTCCTCTACAAATGTAACTAACCTGTTACAGATGATGCGCTCCAGGACCTTATCCGCCGTGTCCAAGAAACAGATCGGTCTATAGGAGGAAGAATCTTCGGGTGACTTTTTCCCTTTCGGGACAAGAGCTAAATGCTGCCGTTTCCAGCGCCGTGGGAAAATCCCCTGACAGAGACATGAGTTGTAGGTGTCGAGGAATATATCCGGTCGGGTCTTGATGGCGGTTTTCAGGGCAACATTGGGTATTCGGTCAGGACCAGGCGCCTTCATGTCCCCGATTCTAGAACTAGCCATCACCAGCTCTTCTTGCGTGATAACTGGGACAGGTTCTTGCATTGCAGGTGGAACGAATGCTGCATCTTTCTGTTTAGGGAATAGTACTGAGACTATCTCCTCCAGGAACCGCAGATTGGTGGGGGATAGTGAAGTCCGGGATTTCACTTTGTAAGGCCTGCCATTACCGTCTTGTAAGGCCTGCCCCATGGGTTGTTATCCACTTCCTTGCAAAGGTCTTCCCATCCTTTCCGTTTACTGACTTTAATGGCCTTCTTTAACGCACCACGGGCTTCTTTGTGTTGCCTACTTCGGAGATCATATTCCGGTCGCCCTCTTGCACGCTGCACAAGTCTTCTAGTACGGTTGCATGTTCTGCGAAATTCTGCGATTTTGTCACTCCAGCAGTATACCGGTGACTGTCTACTCCTCTGGCAGCTTTTGGTCATTGAGGCCGTACATCCACTGTCGATGAGTGCCATCGCTTGCTCAACCATGTCTTCCGCATTGCCCGATATTTCAATGTTTCCCTCCATCATAACAGCAAAGGAATCACGATCAAATGATCGAACATTCCACGTACCGTTACGATGTGGACCACGCCTTGCATTTGTCTTTGCGTGTACACCTATTTCAAAGACAGTGGCCTGATGGTCACTATGCGTGTAGTGCTCAGTTACCCGCCATGAGTGGAGTTTTCTGTCAAGGCACTCACTCATAAACGTGACATCTACAATGGAACTTTTCACATTTCCACAAAAAGTAGGAGTAGTCCCCCTTATAGCTGCGGCGATGTTCATGGAAGCGAAGACGTCCAGAAGTGTTTCGCCTCGGCAGTTGGTTATCCTGCTTCCCCATTCGACAGCCCAAACGTTAAAAATCCCCTGCAATGATTAGAGGCTTCCTATGTCTCGCGTCAATTTCAAGCTCGTCGATCAAGGTTTTAAACTCTGCAAACGACGAGTTATGGCCAGGTGGGGCATACACGCTGTAGATGTAAATATACCCAACTTTAACCCATACAAATCCGGCTTTCGTGGTTTTCATAAAATCCTGGACAAAACGTTTGCCACACACCCATATGGCAGACCGGTGCGTCGAATCCGATATCCATGTCGGTTCTTATATTGTTCGCAGAGTATAGCAACGTCTATGTTGAGGTCTCGAACTGTCTGAGTCAGTAAGTCTTGAGCGGCTTCACAGTGATTGAGGTTCAGTTGGATAATCCTCATAATGGTCGTTTGGTAGTCCTCTGTACAGCTTCCGTGAACTTGAGGCATGTGGTACTGCCTGTGGGGTGACTACTTTTCCCTCTACTTCGCAGAGGAGACATTTCGGCGTTTTGGCACACGTCTTAGCAACGTGTCCTTCTTCGCCGCACCTTAAGCACAATTTGGTTCTATCAGGTCCCTGGCAGTTTCGAGCTAAATGTCCAAAACCCCAGCATTTGTAACACTTGATTACGGAGACCTGATGCCGAATACGGCAGACAACTCAACCGATGCAAATTTTACCCATTTCGACGACTTTCCTGGCAAGATCCCTTGGAAGGCTTACCACTGCTGTCTGGGTTCCCCCGTAGGACTTACGAATGGACTTGACCGTCCCTTGCCCAGTTTTGACACCTTCAAATTGATTTTCAATGACCTCACAGATATCTGCTTCTGTGGTCAGCTCGTCCAAATCCTTGAGCTCTAGCTTAATCTCAGGAATGTGGGAGCTAACATCCGCCATTTCTTTAAGCCTTTCTGCGGCAGTGGCTTGGAGCTGACGCACGTAATCACCTTGTGACTTCATCAACTCAAGAAGCATGTCCCCAGAGGTTCTCTTCCTTATCTTCATTACATTCGCACCCAAATCTTTCAATTCGGGAGCATCCTTCATGCACCGAAGGATATCGGCATAAGATTTACCGTCTCTTGCCTTAACGACGAGGGCATTCGGTCTTCTAAACCTTGGACGTTTCCGTCTCCATTCATTCTTCCTCTCTCGCCCACTTTCAGTCATATCTTGGGGTTGCGAGTCTTGAGGGATGTCCAGCCTATCAGTCTTTTGTTTTCGCCGTTGCCGCTTCTTTGATTTCACCTTCTGCCATTCACTTTCCACATCATGTACCTGCGGAAGGTTAGGGGGGTTTACTTCATCTGAAGGGCTCCAAATCAGACGACACTAGGTTTTGTTCGGTCAAGACGTCTGTTTGAGAGCTCACCACTCTACTCTCAGAAGTAATAACTGAGGTACTTCCCTGCTCCACCGTGCCAATGCCAGATTTAATGACACGCACAAGTTCTTTAATTTCCTTGTGTACGTTGTTGTGAGGTGTATCATATTCCACCAGCTCGTCTATCTTTTTTCCTAGAGACACCAACGCTCTCTTGGATACAATAATTTCGTCCTCCGTACTTCCTTCCTTCCCACTTGATTTAATAGGTTTAATGTATTCATTCATAGTGTTCCCATGAGAAGCTAGGGAAAAGATGTACGCCTGAACAGAGCCCCGCATGTCCAGGTAAGGTTTATTACTCTGGGAGGTCACCAGATATCCCAGAGGCTCCGTTTGCGATGTAGAAAACCCCCTGCATCATTCAGGCCTCGGCACTGGTCGCATTACGCCTTACCTTGGGGTTGTAGAGAAAAGAGACAGGAAATAGGAAAGACACGCCCTAGCCCTCGAAACCTAATAGCGTCGGGGTCGAAGAGAACAAGAGTTGTTCAAGGGAGGCGCAGTAGAAGATTAAAAGAAGAGAGAATCAAGCACAAGTAAGTGGAAGAAATGCTTGACACAGCTCAGGACTCCGTGGTTGCCACCCACGAACTCCCCAGTTGGGAACCCCTGAGGGAAATATGTAAGGATTCAGGAGGTGTACGAGGACAGACATGTCGTTGAAGGACACACTTAGTCTGGCTCCTCAGCTGGGACCTGTGCGGCATGGGTGACCCTGCCAGCAGTTACACCATCACTTAACGCGCCTACACACGCCCAGTTCAATGATGCAACTGCTTCAGCCATAGCCCCCAGCATCATTAGAGCACGCAAGCCTTCGCCACCCGCAGGTCAGTGCTCCGTCAAGGTGGTGTCCCACGGGGAGGTATGTATATATGTGTGTATGTATTTATGTATGTATGTGTGAATGTGTGCATGTGTGTATGTGTGCATGTGTGTATGTGTGCATGTGTGTCTGTGTGCATGTGTGTCTGTGTGCATGTGTGCGTGGGGGGGATTTACGGCTCGTCGACATCTAGGTCATTAGAGCCCTAAAATTCTGTACGGGTAGGGAAAATGCAGTTACGCACTAAGGAGAGCCAATTAGATTATATAACGGACGTTAATTGTAGTAGAATACTTTTACTACTGTGACTTGCGTCATGGTTCACGCACATTTAGTATACACCCATAGGAACACACTGACGCGAACGGACGTTGCTCGTACGACCCTACTGCCAGTGACGTGACATATCTCAAGGACCAGTCACGGAAGCCGGTTTTGTAAAAACTGTTTCAAAAAAATTGATATTTCTTACTTGTTTTGCTGTATTTTTCGTACACTTTCATATGACAGTATACATTATAACATCCAGAATTGACTGGGAAGAATTCCACGCACAATGGAGGACATTTGGCAGTCATGCGAATGCTAATATTAGAACGCTAGATTTTTGTGTGGAAGTGTTGTTTCTAAGTGCGTTAGACAGTACAATTTCACGTTTTTGGACGGCTGTGCTGACCAGGGCGGGGTTTGGGAGGAGGGTTAACAGGTCAGCGGCAGAATAGGATGGGGTAAAGGAAGTGGGAGGGGTGGGATTTTCGGTTTCCAAGTCGAGAACAAAAAAAATAATTCAGCTGATTTTGCATTTTGCGTCGACTTATATTGATTTTTCCACGCAGTAAAACCTACGATAAAGATAAAATGCTCATTTTTAGAATTCCTTATTCATAACCTAGTTTCATGCACGTTCCTCATAACGAACAAAATTTAAAAAATGCTCAATAATAAACTACCGACAAACATACATTTTTTCTATCGTAGAAACTTCCAATAATTACATTATCCTTATATCAATAAACAAATTTGTTATTGTTTGATAAAGATATATATTAATTATTAAAGTATATACTTATTGAAACTTTTACTTCTTCTGTTTGTGTTTAGATTTGAATAGCTTATTCTAATATCTTTTTTCAATTTCCTTTAAGTGAGCTAGTCACACTTCCATCTCTCCTTCCAAAGGAACACTCGAATAGCGGAGAGACCAATATATCCTGGGATAGCAAACAATCTGAGAAGCTATGAGTGATGACCAAAACATAAATATTTATCATTTATAAGAATGTGACCTTGTGTTTTGCTTATTAAAACATTAGTCGGACTGCCAACGTTTCGACTTTTAGTTAAGACTTTCTCCATACCATAATTACATATATCTAGGGTATGTAACTAAACTTACAAGAAAGAGTAGTCATAAGAAAAAAACAACCTATCCATAAAAACGAACGTCGGTAGCGTATAATAAATCCAAAACCACAAAAGTATTTTGGTAACTTGATATATTTATTTCTGTTGTTTGGTTGCTTTTTCCGTAGCTATGATTTCTTCTTCTTGTATTGAAAGAAAAAAAGAATAACAAGTCTAAAAAAACCTGGAAAGTGATCTTGTCACACTAAGAAAATTGTATTTCTGAGACTACAAAATTACTTAGAGATGACAACAGATCGAAAATATTTGAAGTTCAGGTCACTACAGATGCCTGTAAGCAAGATCTTCAGATTTTGACACTTTATCAAATGCAAAGTATATTGTGCTTTCAATAACGATATCACCATTATTATAGTATACTTCCTCTGCACGCGTAGTAAAAGAGTGAAATGCATGACTGGTAATAGATTTGTCATTGCGATCGATCTCCAAAATTATGTTTGTATTCTTTATACATGCATTCTAAAGTGCTAATATTTCAGGTCATAGACTATGAAATCCTACTCAATTATATCCATGTATAAATTAAATCCAAATAGAACATGAAATCCTACTAAATAACGACAGTTTCATCTTCGATGACCAGCATAAATCCAACAACGAAATATTCTAATGATTAAATAAAAGTGATGTGGTTGTTTAATAGTGTTTGCTCAGATCAAAACTACATTTTGTTATCTGTTATGATATTCGTTTTTCTATCATTCTTGTTCGTTAGTTAAAATAACAAGTTCTTACAAAATGACCCTGATCTGGAATGCTGAAACCTACTAGTTGAAAATTAAATGTTAATTTATTGTATGTGTTATTCCGTCAACTGCATCGCTGATTTTTTATCCTTATTCTAAAAATCATGTTTAGTGTCTAATCAATACGTTTATCTTCACAAATATGAACAATCATGTTGATTCGTAAAATGTGATATAAAGAATGCTCCTGAATTACCTTGTTTTACCCCTGCTATTGAAATCAATGGAAAGTGGAGAAAATAATGAAACTGATAACTGGATGAATGTAAGAAACTTAATTAAATGCAATATTAATTGTTATTCTATAATACATTCTGGATATGTTCTCTCGTATTGAAAAATATTCAACTACCATAATAGAATTGCGATGTTTTATTGTTTGATAGCATGTATTTGGAAGTCTAAATAAAAGTGCTCCTTTTGTTATCTTTTCCGAGAAATAAAAATAAACTTTTTAGTAATGTTACTCTCTGAGCATATTGTTTTATATGTTGCATGATTACAGCCAAGCATTGTATCTTGGATCAATACATTCCTAACAGATGTAATTTATTTATTTGTTTATAAATTTATGGTTGTTTAAACTTATTGAAGGTATCACCTTCAGTGTTATTCATTAATATTAGATCAAATTACTCTCTATAATGCTTGATTTACGATTGACGTCTAAAAGTAGTATAAAAAACTGAATATCATTATAAATTACAATAAACAACACAGATTAACTGATGAGCTTTGAGCCATTGAATAAAATTCAGAGGTTATAAGAATATTTAAAAATAATTTCTGATTGCGTATCTTACGAAATTCATACGATATCTTGCGATGATATTCAAATTCTGTGATTAAACAATATCGATTTTACAGAAAGAAATTTTTTTAACGGAGAAGTGTAATTTGTCCTATATTCCCTAAGACGGCGTTGTGTGACAACAAAAATTGAAATGTCATTTAAATACAGAGAATAATAAAGGTTATTGAAGATAAGAATAATATGAATATTTTTTGTTATGGAAATTGTAGATGTGTATAATAAAAAATTACAAAATATTTCTTTAATAGCGGCGTAATAAAACATTTTCTTTCGTTACGATTTAAAAGGAGTATCTTCACTAGTACTAGTCTTCTATTGGTCCGTCAAATATGGAAGCAGTTTCACGTTTGCCTACGATTGGTCGAACGAAAGTAAAGTGCTTTTTCCCCGTCGCAGATGCCTAGCGTTCCAAACCTAACAGCTCCAGACAAAAGGGTTTATGAAAAATATTTTGATTCCAGGACAGTACATGTTAAACCGATACTTCAGCGCATACAGCATAGTGTGCCGTCTGATTCACTTGTCTCCTGCATGGGGATGTTTCTCAGGTCTCCCGGAGTTTAGGTCTGGGTGGAAATGATGTATAGTTGTGGAAGGCGAACGGGTGGTGTAGTGATTAACACCCCTGCGGTCAAAGCAGGAGCCCGGGTTAGATTCCCAGCTCGTCGCCATTTTCACCTGTGTGTGATATTTTCTCCACATGTAGGATAAACGGAAGCAATACATGCACAGTTCAATATGAATTGAAAAACGTTTAATTTGTTATTTTGGAATGTTTTATACAATATTTCGCATATCTCCCAGTTTACGCTTAGGAAGGTTGAAGCACTGGCGGATCGAATGGGGTCACGTGCCCCTCCCAAAAAGATAGAAATAGTAATAATAATAATAATAATTGTTTTTACCTCGAAAAAAATCACCATGCACATTGAAAGTTACAAGACGAACTTATAAACTCACCAGACAAAATATTAGTCACTCCCAGACGACATCACGCCATGTCACACCACCTCTTGCCTAGATAACACGATGATACAACAAAAATAGCCTAGCTTTTTTATTGTGATTTTTTATTTCTCAGTGCAAGAAACATGGAATATCACCATAACTCAAAAAGTCTTCTTTCGCAACTAGGAAAAGTGTTCTTTGAATTCTTGCTATTTTTAGCAAATGAGCATAAATTCCATCATTAAGAAGGTTTAAACCCATAGATTTCAAATTTACCATTAGATTTGAATCATTATATTTCAAATCTTATGTTAAATTACACTAAAATATCTAAAAATTATTTTAGCGAAAGAAATTTACTTACTATTTATGAAGCAAAAATTGAAAAAGAATGTTTAACAATAGGATTTCATCTCTAATATGTACCGTCCTGGAATAAAAAAGTGTCTACGAAAATATTCTAAGTCCCGCGCTCTTAGCAGTTGGGAGTTCTTAGGTTTGCAACGCCCCTCCTCTGCGATGAGGAAAATGCTCCTCACCTTCGTTCGACCAATCATAGGCAAACTTGAAACTGCTTCAATATTGTAAACTCTTGTAAACCTTTATTCAAGGAATTAAATATCTTAACACTTCCCTGCATTTATATTTATGAAACGGTCGTGTTTGTTAAGACCGAATTACTGAAGCACCACCCTTGCTTTATACGAAACAGTCTCGTTCACGAACACTATACACGCAATAGTAGTAATATTCATCGCCCTAGAGTGTCAACCACTCTTTGCCAAAAGGGACCATACCATTCGGGAATCGTTCTATATAATTCCCTGCCCAAGAATATAAAAGATATTATGAAATTGAATATCTTCAAATCCGCGGTTAAAAACTACCTCCTGCACCAGTGCTTCTACACTGTAAAAGAATTTATTGATTTTAACAAAAGTTAAATTCGTCTTGTGCTTTATCACGCCATTGCTGTAGTACTTTTTAAACAACTTATAACAATTTCAAAAACTATTTTCTTGCATGATTGTGTTGTCTTATGGCTCATATTAATTTAGTTTTATGTGTACTCAACATTGGCACGTTTGTGTACATAAATTCTGTAGCCCCATCCTGGCCCGGGTTTTTCTCCGGTTTTCCTTCGGGTAGAGGCGGATTTATCATACAGGTTCTCTAGGCTTTGTCTAGGGGCGGGTCTATTGTAACAATAAATCGTGAATTTAGTGTTATTTCAATTTTTAAGCACTATACTCAGAATAATCTATAGTTCGATAATAACTTACATGTAATTTTTTGCTTAAAATTACAAACATATTGACATTCTATTAGTATTATAACTCGCAGCTAACTTTTTATCTTATCTAGGAATTTTTGCTGAATTTTTTGAATCCGCCTCTGCCTTAGGGCCCTTGATCGGAATTGATGGGATGGTCCCTTGCTTGCTTCCGGAGAGTAAATTAGTTTTTTTCCTCCACGTGGTCATACGCAGTTTGTACTGTTTTTTGACAATAAATTTATTTATTTATTTATTTATATTTATTATTTATTATTAGGCAGATCAATAGAAGACTAGTTCTGGTGAATATACCCCTATAAAATCGTAACGAAAGATAATGTTTTATTACGCCGCTATTAAAGAAATATTTTGTAAATTTTTATTATGCACGTATTAAACTTCCGTAACAAAATGTATTCTTTGTTTTTAACATCAATAAAATTTATTATTCTTTATATTTAAATGACATCTCAAATTAAGTTGTCTCACAATGCCGTCCTAGGGAATATAAAACAAATTAAACTTCTCCGACAAAGAAAAGCTTATATCCACAATATTTGGTCCTGTGGTATCAGTATTGACATTATTTACGTCTATTATTTATTTCTCTGTAAAAAGATTTCCTTTTTACCGTAAAATAGATATTGTTTAATTTCAAATGATATGCAGCTCTTTTATACTATTTTTAGATGTCAATCGGAAATCAAGCATAATAGAAAAGAATTTGAGATAAAATGAATGAATAACACTAAATGTTAATTATAATGATATCTTCAATAATTTTAAACCAATAAATAAATAACGTCAATGCTTGGCTGTAATCGTGCAATATATAAAACAATATGTTCAGATTAATATTACTAAAAAGTTTATTTTTAGTTCTCAGAAAATATAACAAAAGGAACATATCACTTTTATTTAGATTTCAAAATACAATTGAGATGTATTATGTACATTATCTAAGATTATCAGACAATAAAACAACGCAATTAATATTGCATTTTATTAATTATCTTACATTGTCCCAGATATCAATTTCATTATTTTTTCCACTTTCTTTCATTATTATCGAGATGCCGTAGAATTCATTGATTTCAATAGCAGGGGCAAACGAGGCAATTCAGAAGCATTCTTTCTATAACTTTTTAAGAATCAACATAATTGTTCATTTTTGTGAAGATAAATATATTAGTTTTGTCAGAAGTTTGGGTTGACTTATCAGAATTAAAGCTTTTTAAAATAAATGGTTTTCACCAAGTCGCTAAATGTAACGAAAATTACAGAGCAGACGGTGTAGTTGTTTGTGTGTCACAACAGTATTCAGCCGTAGATAAGACAGTGGCTATGACATGTGCCAACATCGGCAAGGTCACGAACAAGACATGATACGAAAAACACCCCTATAACATCACGGAACCACCTCCGGTGCTCTTGTTAGGGGTGACTAATATTTTGACTGGTAAGCTTATGTGTAATCTAATGACTTCATAGGATCATAGATATGACTTACTCTGCTTTTATTATTTCCTGTCCTATATAGGAACATGAAATAAGTCTACCCTCTGCCCGCGCAATTGGTAAAAAAATATGTACCTTATTTTCGATGTCCAACATTGTATTTCAATATTACCTCTTTCGTTGTCACATTTAATACCACTGAATTTTTATAATATCATACATGTTATAGTTTTAGATGGAACGCCGAAACATTTTCGATTTAAAGTGAATTGCCGTTGAAACTATAATGAGTAACTCTGAAACAGTTATCAGGAACGCCCAAAGTGAAAATTCGACAAAAACTCAAATTATTTAACAAACGTATTTTTAAGAGATTTTAAAAATGAAATCTGCAATTTAAGTTAATGCGTTATTTATGTACAGAATGTCATAAATCGCAGTCTCAAGAAATTACTTTTTAAAATATTTTCGTGGAGGGACCCGCACACCAAGGCATTTCTTTTTATGGGCCTCACCCAAAATCAAATCCTGGATCCGCCCCGGTGTTGAAGTGGTATTCCCACTTTGTTTTGTGTTAAGACAAGACCAATGCGATAGCAGCCATGCTGTCTTAGATTGATGGCTGCAATAAAATCAATGTTGACAAGACAAACTCATAATCGAACTTTTGTACATAACTACGCAAACCAAGAATACCTAGTCCCATCTATATTACTTGTTATTCCTTTTTTTAACAACATAATACTGGCGTTAGAAGACAACTTTGTTGGAAAATTTAAGATGGAATTGATAATGTCTCAAAATACTTGCATGCGAAACAGTGCGTATTATTTCAGGAAGCAATGATGAATCGAATGAAATAAACTATATATTTTGAATTAAACCCTATTCAATTAGTTTATTTACCTCAAATAATAGTTCTCTGCTCTGCTATTGGTAATTTGATGAATTACTTTTTACCTTTCACTAAACAAATACCCAGATTTAAGAATGCATATCTTCCCCGTTAGTACCCTTCCACACAGTAATTGAGTTTTAGGAGATCTAATAAATAAACGAAGTGAGTTCTCAAATGATTTAGTTCACTTCACGACTACAGTGGGAGCAACATAAATGTAAGATTTCATAACTTGGTGACATTTCAATAATTAAGATTCGTATCTTGTCTGTATTCAAAGTGCGGAATTGAACAGATTTATTAGTATCAGAATCAGTGCAAGTGCAGTTTGATCAAATGAGAAATATTTCTGAGGGGGAAAATGAATGATCTTCTCCTCACATTTATCTCATTTATTCAGCGACACGTTGAATATTAACGAAATTCGATAGGGAGTGCACTATATTCATAAACCACAATCCGTATTCTATTTTGTGACCCACTACACAAGGAAAATTAATTAACATGCGCTAGTGCGTTTCTAGAATGGAAATATTCCAGGTAAAATTAGACGCATGAAAACTCATTGCTCGTCAGTAGGTACGCATAATTCTTTGGCTTCAACATTCCTTGAACCGAACACGTTTTGAAAGACACCGTACGACGACTCTACGACCTTGCCACGAGACAAACAATTTGCTCTCTCCATTTACGTAGGAAACTCAGTCATAATGACCTTGCATCCAACCACTTTCAATATCTGCATAATTAGTTGACGAAAGATGAATTAAAATTGGAGAAGGGGATTTTAATTAGAACACCAGGTCCTCGTTTGTCCAAACTGGTACTGGCAATGATGCGGATAATCCGGACATGGGGAATAAACAATAATGAAAGCACAATAGAGAGAACACTTGCCATGCATTCTATATTAACATTAAGAATAACATTTACAATACATGGAGTGTTGAAAAAAAAACCACCCATAGTTCGAGAGCCTTTACGCAACTAATATGTTCAACACAGATCTCCTACGGGCACACGTTCTCCTAGCTATCACAACTAAGCAACAAACCTACACGGTACAAGGAATGTTTAATTCAGTATTACCAACCGTAATATTTAATTCAGGGTCAGGTATAGCGAATAAAGTAATGTTTCTGCCATTTTCGCAATACAGGTCACACAATAGTTGCCGCATTTTAAACATTCCTCAACCAGTTCAGAAAAATTGTGAATAAATAAGTATTATATATACTTTGATAATTAAAGATAACGGAGGCCGTTTAAAAGAAGTTCTGAAATAAACTCAAATATTTAAAATATTTTTTTCAAATATAATTTCTACCTTTTTCAACCTTAAAAGTTAGGAAATGTACAGCGAATTATTTTCCTCCATTTAGCCTTATCATTTTGCAGAAGGATTAACGAATACTTTGGTTTTTATTTGAGTTATTTTAGAGATAATCCTGTATTTTAATGTCTTGTATGTTTTAAAGTAATTTTACCAAATTTTAATGAGACTTTTTACTACCTTTCTCCGTTGCTTTTAATGTCGGAAAGTAATTGTCACATTCCTTATTTTAAGTTGGAGAGCTTTATGCTTACTCCCAAGTTCAGTACAAAAGTCTAACGAAAGACCACGACCATTTTCTTCGTTAATAATCAATTAATGTGTACAACATTCGTACGAAAATTTGTGTTAATTTCAGCTCTTTTGATTCTCTGCTAATCTCCCACTTTGTATTCGGTGAAACAATTTAAGGTTCAATTAAGTTGCAATTCAGCAATTTGAGACTGAAACGCATTTACTTCGTCAGACGCTTCACCGAGGTATCAAGCGAAGAACGAGCTCAGTGGGATGGTAGGCGCTGGAAGAGGAGGGCGAGGGAATGAAGAAGGGTCTAGCGGCGCATGCGCAGATTGTGTCGTATTTACTGCGCACCTCAACGCTGATTCACCGGCAAAATTCACGTGATTCTTTTTTTAATTCTTTGATATGTTCTCTGGAAAGGTTTGTGTATTTATTTTCTTGCCTTAGCTATCACACGAAACAGGTATTAACAATAATAGACAATAAAGTCGGTGGAAATCAACCCTCGGAGACGTATGTTCGCTAACGCTGCCAAAACTGTTAGAGGTAGGTGACAACTATGAATGGCAGTATTGTTCGTCTCAAAGAGTTCTAAAAGAAAGTTCACGACAGCGCATGTATATTTACGAAGGTTAACCTAAATTATTGAACAAAAGTTTTAAAATGCTCCAGCAGAGGAGGGTAATTCAAGTAGGTAAAAATAAATACTCATCAAATTAAATGCATACTGTTTTGTGTATTTCAGAAAAACGAAAACTGTCTTTAAATCG
Source organism: Laupala kohalensis (assembly GCA_002313205.1). NCBI lineage: Eukaryota > Metazoa > Arthropoda > Insecta > Orthoptera > Trigonidiidae > Laupala > Laupala kohalensis. The sequence continues at coordinate 594,054 of NNCF01130567.1, read as the reverse complement.
TAAAATTTGGACAAACAGTTTAGATTTTACAAGCATTTTAGTTTTACAAGCCGTCGCCCCCGCGCCGCGAGCCTCGGGCAAGAATTCGACTGGCGCACCACCCGGCGATAGATGTGCTCCACGTAAAGAAAACATTATAGACTTTCTATTTTCGTCTATTCTAAAGTACAAAGAAGAGTTAGTGTAACATAACAAAAATCACAAGCAAAGCCGGGGCGAGTTGCTAATGTACTATAATTGAAAAATTGATATAATCGTGAAATAGTTTTTCCTATTTATTTCGTTATTCTAAATTTTATAGGACAGTACTGCAAAAATGTGTTTGCTTCAAAGAAGAGTATTTCCTGTCTGCTGTGTTCTGTCAGATAATGTACTCTCGTCAGGCACTTAGTAAAGTATAAAAGGTAACCACATACAATAGACTTCAATAAGAAATCTTAATAATACGCATATGATGACCAAACAAGCAATGGATCAACAGTTCGAATCTGGAAGGGTTGCGTCTTGATTTCGCGAACATACCATGCTTTGTGTCATTGAGAACTCGAACAGATTGGGAGATCACAGAATCCTGAGTTTGTAAAGCAAGGATTTCATTTTGGGGATTAGTAATCACACAAAAAGTTCTCAGAAAAGCTTGCTGTAGAAAGAAAAAGAACATAATAGATAACATACATTATTACTACCTACGATACGCACAAAAAAGAGCAAAACGTGGGGTGGAAGGACAATGTAAGTGAACCCAAAGATACATAGAGTAAGGCATCTTACAACATCATACAACAAGATACAAACAGTCGTCTCTCAAGAACTTTGTCCCAAAATAGGTTTGACAATAAATGACATGAACATACAAAAAGGAAATATCAAAAAATGAAACTGCAATTACAACAAATTGTACAAACGAGGAGTATTTATGTTGAGAAACTTATTGATAATCACCATAACGACAAGCGCAAATCGTGTTAATATGAACATCCTCTCTTTACCTCCGGTTTTTATTGACTTCTGTAATGCGATGCTAATACACCAGTTCCGCCTCAAGCAGAAAAAATTGTACAATTTTGCATTCCGGATACAATGATGCAAATATGAATTCCATTCTTTCATAAATGTAGCTATTTCATTACTGCAGTTGTTCCGGTTAATGTATGATAGTTGCATCGAGTGCCGTTTTTCTCTTCTCCGATCCACAAGGTTCTCCGTTTTAGCCTTCTGCTCTCGTAATCGTCAGTGAAAGCGTTTTAATTCCTAACTGCAGGCCATCTCGATAAACTGAACGTCATCGAAACCAAACGCCACGCTTCGGGCAAGTCATTTACATGGTAAGGTCGGAAAATACAAACTGCAGTAGACCAAAACAAGCGCTTCAAACCACAATACATTTTTAATGAACCTCATCCACCAACTGATTCTCTATTTGCATACGATCATAAGTAAGCGAGGTATTGGCTTGAAATATAGCACGGCGCACCTCTCCCGAACGAGAATAATATGCAAATCTCGTTTCCATATCAACGGCGTCTGCGTTTTTTCTGCTTCTTTGGCGGGATGCAAATGAAAATCAGTAACCGCGTTTCGCCATTAATCTCGGCGTCCGCTCGCTGCAGACTGCGGAGGAAGCATTAGTGCAGAGCCTGCAGCGCCTTGTAATGTGCCACGAGATAACATTCCTGGCGCATTTGAAAAATGGTTTCTCAATGGCCAGCGTCGGAGTAGCGCTCCGCGATAACCTCGCTACTCGCCTGCTTCCCTTCGCGACACAACTGAGCGAGCGAGATGCGCATTCAATATGTCTACCCTCATCCGAGCCCAAGATTATAGGAGTTTCTATGGTCATGGGAAAACTAAGACTAGAGGGTAGTAGACAGACGGGTAGGTAAGACTAGAGCTCTATAGAGAAAGACATAAGCAGGTTTTTCGGGTCGTAGTGATGCATTCAGTGTATGGTAAACAAAGCACTAAACAGTGAAAGGTTAATTTTAAATGATTACAAAAACAATCATTTTTAATTACCGAGAAACGGCTTGAATTTTCATCACATAAGTGAATATTATATCCCATTAGTAGAAAACCAATTCTAACACTGGAAAATGTGAGTAATAATGATGAAATGTTTAAAAGGTTAGAAAATCAGAATGCATTTGTTTTCTTCATTTTAATAGAATAGAAATACATGATCAAAGAATCAAATCCAAGTGTTTTATTCATAGTCAAAATATATTTGCATTTGTTTTCTTGCAATGGTAAATATAACCTCACTTTGGTTATCTATCTTTAGAAGTAATTGTATCTTTTGCACCATAAGCTATGATATTAAAATGACGTACACTTTGTTCATTGAAATTTTCAGGGTCCCAATGTCATATGCTATCAACTTACAACAACAAACAAATGTTATGAAGCGTGACGCTAATGGTTGCAGGTTACTAGTCAATCTTTCAGTTTGTCCCCAAAATGGCGTCGTGCATATGCTCCCCTCTTTCGAGCCTTAGTAAGACGGACGGAACTGAATGCGAGTACGGACTGGACAGATAATCGGCAGAACACATAATGTAGGAATGTCTATTATATGTAAAAGAAAGGGGACGGTATCTGAAAGCGATAAAAGGCAAGATAATTATCAATATTTTACACCTCGAAGAGCTGATACAAGATAGAAAAATATACGAAGAACTAGAGAAATATGCGCAGGAAATTCGAAGCATAAGAGACGCGATAAGATAGAAAAAGATGCGACCGCCATCGCTAGACAGCGACGGACACTAACTCAAACACACTAACGTGACGAAACACCGAGGTCATCTATAAGGTACTATTGATGATCTCCCTGATTGGGTGGTCCATCGTGTTATATGTTTCAGGGAGAACTTTTATCAACATCATCTAAAGATATTGAGAAATCAAGTAACGACTATTTTGAGAACTGGGATACGAGAAATGTTTTAAAAAATGAAAAAAAAAGTATCAAAGTGTCCATATGATCTTTCGGATGGATAAAACATGGTTATTGTACGAATAACTGTACATTGGCATTTTACATAAAGAGCCAGAAGCGAATAAAGAGCCATAATACGCAAAGCGTAAACCTTGATAAGCTAAGATTTAGGAAATAGTATTAAGGTCACCAGGTAATAGAGCTTGACGTTCCTGTGACATCTAAAGTTTTGGTGTAATTGATTGTTTCTCAAAGTAAATTTGGATGAATTAAAAACTTCATAAATAAACTTATCACCAGTATCTGATTTTAGTTACCCAAAAATCCCAGTTCCAAATAATATACGAAAATGTATCAGAAAGGTGGCAATAAGAATGAAGAAATAAGAAATCGATACATTTTCCTACTTAGCGAGATTCTTGAATCATTACTTTCGCATGGTCGTTACATGTAGTTCTCCATAATCATGACTTCTCACAAAGTAAGTTTCCCACCTACGTACCAAAACGGTAGCTCATATTTTTTTAGAAATCGAAAACTGAACCAAATTAATAGAGATTAACTCACAAAAACAATTTTCTTCATGTTTTACTGTTGTTTCGCGACGCGAAGGAAAAGTTAACTCATACAGAAACAACAATAATTGTCTACAATTTGTATTCATACTATAGAATTACCAAATTCTCTTCATTTTGATAGACGTATTTACAATTACACTTCTTCCAAAGCAACCAGCCACCATGGAAAACAAGGATCCCCTCGACCTTCTGTTTTATGTTCCTGAAGTGATTATACTGCCCGAAATTGTTTCATTTTCTTGAATTTTCTTTTCTTTTAATAGCATGCCAGAATACAATTATTTTTTTCTTTCGCCGGAAAATTTCCTCTTCATTTACGAATGTTTAGGTCAAATTACAGGTTGTTCAGACCAGTGTTTCTTTTTTTTCTAAGACCTTTTAAAAGAAGAACATTTATTCTAAACACTCTGTATACTCTTCACATAAATTAAGAGTTGTAACACAATGAAGAAGTGGAAGAATTATTTGAAATACCTGCTGCATACTTTTGCACAATTCCGCCCTCACTTGACATGAACACGCAATAACAAGTTCCTTCCAGAACGAACACGAAGTTAGCATGTTACTACGTTGGTGTTTTAAGGAAAACATTCCATGATATTTAATAGGCGAGGCAAACATTGGTTCAGGCAAACTCATTGTACTGTACAAGACTGTTTGAATCGTCCCACATCAAGCAAATTTTCAATACCTAATGGCATGATGGAGTGGGTAACTTTGAGGTGGGAGAAGGCACAGACGAGTTCAAAAGTCAGTATTTTCAAAAAAAAAAGGGTTTCAGAATATTTGCTTAATTCATAAAACCAATTATCTTAAATAATAAGGATTTTCTTGTTTCTCACGTGTGGAGAAAAGGCGGCATGAACAGTTGGCCCCGATAGTTTTCTCCGTCGAACAATACATATTCAATTATCCTAATTATGGAATACAGTAAGACTGGATGTGACGCCACGACAGGAAGAGGAGGCGACTCCAGCCTTTCCAACAAAGGAATTCAAAATAAAAACAGAAGATCCTTTTTCATTCTAATTTATGACATGCAATTAGACGGGCAACGGCGCAGTACACAAATACTCCAAACAATATCATTTGTTCTATTGTATGCCAAGATTAAAGAGACAATGCAAGGTTAAGAAGACAGGAAAATTAAACTAATAGCTGAGAGACTAATTAAAGAACTCATCCAGTCTCTGCTATGAATTGCTTCTGTGGTGGACAATTGCTGCGCCGAGGCCGAAATGCTTCTAATTCACGGACGGATCTTATACAGAAGCGGATCAGGCAGATAAATTCAAAGCCATACAACGTCTTTCTCCGAACGAGAGATCCAACGACTTAAATCCTTATTAAATAAGACATCACTACAAGTTATGAACATTTTTGCAAGATGAAAATTTCTCTCTGAAATACACTTATAAAGGAGAGTGGTGTTACTGTCAGAATAAAATGTATTGAGACATTTAAAGATGAGAACCGAAGTGGATCTTTGAAAGAGACAAGGGTCACACGGAAAAAAATAATTTCCTATCTTCCACAGTAATCAAACTGTATGTATGTATTCGTTCGGCACTTTGATGGGGAGACTGCGCCTTTTACCGCGCGCGCTACCAGTGACTTACTGGAACCAAGATGGCAGCGCGGGACTTCCTAATGCCCTCATGATGACAATAATGACATGGAAATGAAGTGAAATGATTATGAGTGAATGTTGTGGTGGAATGAATGCACGGGAGTACCCCGCCTGTCCGGGAGAAAACCTACCTGTCCACCACGCGAATTCTACTTCGATCAGACAGGGTTTGAACCAGCGTCACGAGAGGTAAAAAGGCAAGTTCGCAAGGCACTACGCCACGGGTCGCCCTAGTAGTCAAACTGACCAATAACCACAATTATCAATACCTGAAACCATCAGTCCTTTTAGGAGCTCTTTACGCGTAGAACACAGAGTTAATAAAACCAATATTTGTGGTAATTTATAATATCAGCTCCAAATTTTGACATGCTTCACACTATCGTTTCTTCCATCATCATCCCTATTGGACTGCAAACGTATGTCTTCGTGGAAAATTCTAAGAAATTTTAACTGGGCTTTACTGCGGGTCTCGGGGACCTCGCAGTCAGGAAGTCGTCTCCGAAAAGAAAATTAAATATTTAATTTTGAAGATACCATGGCTTCGGTTCACAGATTTGTTACGCCTCTAGAATACAAAGGCTCTAATATTTTGTAATTGGACCAGAAACAACAATTAGTTGGAAATGTAGCCAATAAACGGAAACAATACTAACTTGTTTCATTTAGATATGTTGTCTTAACTTATTGGACATTTACCTAAATTACCTTAAAAACTAGTGAAACATTTCTTTAATGAGAACATTTTGGAAATGTTTCCAAAACGTAAATAGATATTAATTTGAAGTACTCTTTTTATTAAATTAAAAAAATAGAGCACGTGCGTCGACAACAAGCAGATACTACGCTAAGTGTGTAATAACAATGAAGTTGACTCATCCGTTTAGCCAGAATCGGTGCGCGCAGACGGAAAGACAGACGTGTAAAAAAACTCTTTTTTGGTATCAGGACACCCAAAATGGATACTTCCGTCAAAACCACTCTATCGGTTTTTTCGCGACTTCAATATTTTATCTGTACTACGGATATGAATAAAGTTAAAAAGCGGGTCATCCTCATATATAATTTATTTATAGTACCCTACTGTGCAGTTTTTGAAAACGAACTACTTTATAAAATCGTGCTTGTGGAACTCTTCATCCGCCAGTTAGCACCTTGCTTGCTACTAGCTAATTGGTACTAACTTAATATTTGTTACTATGCGGCATTAAGTCCCTCACTATACCAGGTGCCACTAGTAAATTATAATCTCTGGTACCAATGATACTCAACACCATAGAAAGCATTAGTATGACATTTTGGTGTTGTAAGCAAAAGTGTTGTAATTCGAAGTGGATTTTCTGCAAAATTATCCATGCAACTTGAAACAAATATTTCAAATGAAGTTGATAATTTGTTTCACAGAGAGCGTTTTGCCGTTTATTGAACGGTGATATTTCCATGATTAATACAGATATCAAGAGAACAAGGGAAAGCCAAAATAAGTAATTCTTTGTAATACGGCACTAAAAAACGGAAACATTTTGAGAAACCACAATGAAACAGGATGAGATTGAGTGCTAATCTCTAGATGATGTACGACTGAAATAATTTCCATATTTTCCTGCATGCTAGTATTATTCACATAAATTTTATCTTATTATCCATATAAATTTCGTTGTATATGTACTCAACCCTGGCACGGTTGTGTACATTAATTCTGTAACCCCATCCTAGCCCGGGTTTTTCTCCGGTTTTCCTTCGGGTAGAGGCGGATTTTTTATAAAGACTCGCTAGGCTTTTGCCTAGAGACGGCATCAATTGATATAATTATTAGCTAATTTAGTGTTATTTAATAGTTACAAATGATCAACAATACTTTCCGAATGATTTATAGGTTGATAATAATACGTACTTGTGAAATGACTTTACTATGTTTTATTAAATAAAATATTTGTTGATATTTGTTAATACTATAACACGTGTCGAACTATTTTTTTATCGTTAGGAGTATGTTGAAATGTTAAATCCGTCTCTGACTTAGGGCCCATGATCCGCCTCTGTTCTAGTTTTAAATATTTTCAACTGTGCAATATATTACAAAATAGGGAAAGTCCTAATGAAGCAATTTGCCGGTAGAAACTATAGTTTAAAAAATGAATCATTCTTTATATATCTGAAAACGATGAGTAAGTATATCGCATTCAAATTTCCATATTTTGCTCCAGAGTATGAGTCATTGTCTTCCATTAAAGAATAAACAACAGACATGTGATAGAGATATAAATCACTATTATAAATTTTGCACGCTTCGGGTGTTCAGGTGCCAAGTACAACTCACATACATCGTTGATATATTAGTATATTAAGTAATTAGATGTTTATACGTAGAAAAGCATTCTAACGTGTCCGCTGAGGAAGCATTAGCACAACTGAAGTTTGAGTTCTCGAGAATTTGTACCCTTTCCTCTCTTATTTGATCGCATAGGCCTTAATTTTCACTCAGTGTTTTCCTATTGGATAGCAAGTACCTTATATTAGATTTTCTTGAAAACTTCTTACGAAACCCTCATTTTCCACTTAAAAACTATCATCTAGAGCAAGGGCGGCAAATCTTAAGTGTTCACGCACAGGACACTTATCAGAAGTCATTATGGGTTTATTTAAGTTTTACTCCGCTTCGTCTACCAATGATAATGGCGCTTGTTATTGAGTTACTCGCCTTGCTCGCTGGGGGTGTAACCCTCAGACCGCCAAATAACGGGCTGCACCCATGTTAAGGCATCCAGATGAAAAAACCTTATTGCTAGATTTAAATGATTCACCGCGTAGTCCATTGAACGCGTAGTACCTCCAGTGAAACTACATCTAAAAGCTGAAAATTGGTTTTTGCGGTACCGTATAATAGCAATAAAAATTTACAGCAAAATAACTGTTTTTTGTAATTCATTCATAATAACATTCTAAATTATTCTTCTCTAAATTCTTGGTGCATGTGTACCAACGTTACCAATGTATATATTAATAAAATAAATTATGCTTACAACTTGTGTATTGCTACTGCACTAGGTAATATTGATTTAATTATTATCAATTTATGAAACATGCTTTGCACTTTCTTGTATTTATCGTACGCACCTTAATTTCTCGAGGCCGGAAAACAATGTTTTTTCAACAAATATTAATGTAAAATTTCGAGTCATGTGATAAATTCATTCTCTGTTAATTAGTAATTAAATACTAAAAAAAACTTACACGCATGTACGAAATGAAAGAAAAAATCGATACTAATTATCGATAATCATACAACATATTTTTATTGAATATCGATATATTATTCCTTGAGTCGTAATGCTAATGGCTAACTATATTCAAGGAGTAAACAAATGGGCCACATGAAAACTGAAATTGCAAGGATTAAAACAACTAACTTATAAAAGAAAGATAACTGATTTAATTTCTTTTTCACGAGAAACGTTACACCATAATCTAAAAATTTGTATCTTAAGAAGCCTTAAAATTACACAATTAAAGCAAAATGTACTCACAGTATTTCGCTGAATGTCTTTGCAATGAACGGAAAATGCAAATACGGTCCATTGTTGGACGTATTGTAAGAGATTAAGATAAAGTTAATTTTATTAGAAAAATTTATAAATACGTATAAACTAGATCATGAAACAGTGTTCTGAAATATAACAAGAAACTAACATACTTTTATATAGTATAAATTATTGTTTCTTACCTAAAACAAATATTTGAAACGAATCAATGAATCGATTCAAATTTTCAGGCTAGCTGCATAGAAAAATGACTTGTTCATGTCTTATTGAAAAAATTAAAACACTATATAATTTATAATTATTTTAGTAATTTCACTTTTAAAAATCGTAAAACGAATTTCAGTCTCAAATTAACAAAAAAAATTCAAAGTAATATCAAACATGTCAAGAAAAATGATTCATTCATTATAAGTATCTCACGTATTCAAAAAATTAATTTTGGCAATGTAAATAATAAGCATGTTTGCAATAAAAATAAAACACAAATACGTACCTTATATAAACATTCACTAATATTCATTTTCCAAACTATCATAGTTGTTCTTCATATCTCGTTTCAAATATTCAGAAATGCAATTATTTAAAGAAAGCAAAATTTACTCACCGTCTTCCGCTGAGAGTCTTTGCATAGAATATGAAATGTAAATACGGTCCATCGTTGGACGTACTGTAAGAGATTCCGAAATAGTAAAATTCATTAGAAATTTTTTTAATACGTTTCATGTAGAACATATAACACTGTTGTGAATTATAAAATTAACCTTTTATTCTTTTACATGGTAAAAATTATTGTTTCTAGCTTAAAACTTCATTCTTTACGAACGTAAACAAATTTTTGAAATGAATCAACGAAACTATACGAAATATCACGACCTGCTGTCTTTACATGAATTATCTTGGCCAGGCCATATTGATAAAATAAAAACACTATATAATTTATAATGATCTCCTTTAAACTTTACACTTTTAAAAATCGTAAAACAATTTATCTTAATTCTACGAATACATTCAAAGCGAGTTATATCAAACATGTCAAGGTCAATGATAGATTTCTTATAAGTATCTCACGTATTCAAAAACACACTTTGGCAAAGTAAATATTGTAAATAAAATACATATACGTACCTGAGCAATTCATTCACAAAAACACATACGACACATGAATAATTAAATGTTGTTTTGACGAATAAATCTTGACTACGATTACGTTTTGGAACTAGTCATTGATGCCGTTTGAAATATTTTTTCAAAGATACGATTTTTGTTTATTTATTTTTGCACAAAGACGCAAAAAAAGTTAAACACATATATACACAATACTTTAACACGTCTACAAGACCTTAAATAATTTGCACTATTCTTTGATTAAAATCACAATACGATTCTTCCGCCGTTCGCCGCCATTGTACAAAATTTTTGTAAACAAACATTCGAGGTGGTTTTGACAAGTTTTCATGGCATCTCCACAATCCAATCTTCGTTTGATTTACGTAATACTAAATCACCGAAAAATGTACTTTACAATTAAAGTTGTCAAATTTTCGGAATTTTAACATTCGTTGCCAAGATCACGTCCACGTTTCACGGGTGATCACAATGGTGATGCAATAAAATTAAATACAGATTTTTTTAATGGTTTGAACTTGCCTTTACAGAATTTCACGAAAATATACACTAGTAAATTATCCATAAATCACTGATAAATTAATATTTTTAGTCAAATGCTTGACCTCTCACATTAATAAACAGCTAATAATATAGTTTATACCTCTTGAAATGATTTGTCATATCAACCTTTATGAATTATTTTCCCCCTTAGATCTTTTAGGGTGCTCATCCCGTGTGGTGGTAAAAGACAACCTAATTTCTCGAAGCACTCCACTCTGCATATTACCTGACTGCAAAAGATACTCGCATATTCCACCATCTTGCATCACGCAATAACACAATTATTTTCGCATCACTCGTGGATCGATAGAAGCACAATTAGATATGTTTCAGGTAAAAGCCTCATGGGTCTTGAGAAAGAGATGAAGGCAAAACGGATGTACCGAAAACTGAATTAAGCTCGTACAGAAATATAAAAGTATTGGTTCAAAACCATTGCACATACTTTATCATACACGTTTCTCCGTCTGCAGCACAGAGTGAGAAAAAATTATCTAGTGAAAGGGTCATTTCTGGCGTGGTCCTCTATATTTTGGTCGTCTTCCAGTGCTCTATTCACGCTCAAAGTCGCTAGATGAATATATTACTGTCTTTTATTTGAAATTTGGAAATAAAATAAATAATCAGATTATTATTTTAAAACATATAGCGACATATCAGTCTCATAAATATCGTAAAAGTGTTATGTAAATGTAATTTCGTTGTGGACAGAAACTGATGTATTTTTGTATCTGCAGTGCGCTTTCTGGCCTCCTACGTATTTTATCATTATCATATCTTTCATTTCAGTTTTTGAAAAGTGTGTTCTACGTCTGCTTGGTCCATTTACACTGCAAAATATTGTTCAAGCTTCTTGAAACAGTAACCTAATGTGTAAGTGTAGCAGACAAAAATTATTTTACTACGTCTATACGAAACTATCAAGCAAAATACCGCTAATGCGAATGTAATGCATACTAATTGCCAGAAAACACTTTTTCAGAATCAGGGATCGCCAAAAGTGATATTTCCGTACAAATCTACCTTTCGAATTTTTTCACGATTACAAAACTTTCTACATACTACGTATACGAGAAAGTAAAAAGACTTGCTTTGCTCGCTGTGGGGGGGGGAGGGGTCTACCGTCCACCCTGTTAAGGCCTTCGGTCTATCAATTATTTCTTGACAAAACAGTTTTTATAATAAAGAACTTACAAGCAGGTATAACATTTTCCCATTTGAAGATGTTTGCCTAAATGATTCTGAGAGTGAAAGGAAAATCAGTTATCTCAAGATATTTATGCTATTTATTGGTTAGGTGTAATTTAGTAAATCTACACATTCACTTCGTTGCATTTGTAGTATAGAAAATTCCTTAAATTACTAGTTCAATAAAATAACAGCTTTTTTATTTATTTCAGTGCACTGGATTTGTCAAGGAAATTCAATACTAATCCATTTCTCAGTAGTCAACGACTTGTTTCAATTGCAAAATGACTTTGTAAAACAATTTCATGTCTTAAAATTTTTCCAATACGCACGGACGCGAATAATTTGTTTGATTTTTTTAGAAATTTGTGAAGTTTGTCCTGTCAATTTGGACGTAGGGAATCGACTGCAAGAAACCGCAAATCGCTAGTACATCTGCAAGATATCGTAAATCGATGTAAGGAATGGATTGCAAAAAACCGCAAGTCAGTGTAATTAATAGAACTGATTTTATTGATTTTCATATAATAGTGAATTTTGTTTGCTTTTTGGATAGAGTTAGCAAGGTCTCCGGTAGATGCAGATTTTCGAGATTTCAAAATATTCGCGTGTTTTAAATAAACATATCGACAGATGTTAAAGAAAACGTATCCGTTTGGTGGATCGTGTTGTATAGAGGGTGACTATTCAACTAAATGAAGTATTTGTGTCGATTGCAAATTATTACGTTAAGTTTACCTAGTGGTCTCAAGGAAATTGGAAGCAACAGGAACTACTCAATTCGCCGGTTTTCGATCGTGGGCTCTATTTGGGGGTAGATATATTAATCGACATAATTAATGTTGCGAATGAATAACGTATGAATGACTCGTGATTTGCACGTATGAAATGGTTTGTCATACGTCGTTAAATTGAGTATCATGGTAGTACGTTCTGATTTGTAACTCAATAACAACTTATTATTTTTACATTCTTGTCTACATTCACGAATGATGTAGTGTTGTGGAATAAAAGACGGGGAAACGGGGGTACCTCATGAAAATCTGCCGCGAACCTGCTTTGTCCATCATTTCTACTTGGATTAGCTAAGATTTGAACCAGACTCACCAGTGTAGTAGGTGTGAGACTACGCTTTGTACTACACCACGGAACACCTTATTTAAAATATTCAAAATAAAACCTTCTTCTGATAAAAAGCAAACAACCTCGTTATCTTACCGAAGAAAAATTAAAAAAAAACATTTCAGAAGATTCAGACAGTTTGCACTGGTCTGTGGTCTTGCTGCTGGTCTGTGCCATAATTGACTGCATGTTGAAAGCAGAAGGTTCAAATAGCAAAAAAAAAAGAGAGAGAGAGAGAGAATATATTAGGGCACATGGGCAGTGATTACAAGAATATACAAGACATGTGAACGACACAACTGACATTTTACAAAAAAACGAAAAATAATTTTTACCCTCAAATGTAGTCCACCAGACATGCATTATATAAGACAATGAGAACTTGCACCTACCCTTAACCATTTCTAACAAAATCATTCACACGACTAATTGATCACTTGTTACTTAATATTCTAATGTATAATTAAAGATAACAGTGTGGATACCGAAGTAGTAATAGAAGTATTAGTAATAATAATAATAATAATAATAATAATTATTATTATTATTATTATTATTATTATTATTATTAAACAAAATCACTTAATATACTGCACTATAGAAAAGAGAACTCTGAAGAAAACAGAACCCTGGCCACCGAAGCCGAATAATTGAAGGTTTACGTAATTAAAAAATACACGTCGTTTAAAAGGTTCGGTACTTTCTAGTAACTTACGGGAAGCAAATGTTTTTCTCACGCTTCTAGCATGCTCCGAGATCCTTGTATGAATGTTCATTTGCTTCCTGTCTTCGCATACCATGTCCTCACGACCCCTGACTGACCTACGCTGCACCTGGGTAAATAGAAAATTGGTTGTTGAAATAGTGCGAGACTGGACAGCGGAACAGTGGAGAAGATCAAAGCAGAGTTGGAGGGAAGCTAAAGAGAAGTTAGCAGGAGACCTACGAATTAATGCGAATAAGATGGAGAGAACATTCCTTTCATGATTCTAATTCTGTTTCTTCATGGTATCAGGTAACACGATGGTTGAACGAACTTACTACTAAAAACATATTTTTGTGCCTATAATTCTTCCATGTATCCTACACGTGGAGAACATATGTGATAACATTCGGTCAGGTGAAAATTGCGACGAGCTGGGAATCGAACCCGGAACTCCTGTAGTGATCGACACCCCTGCGATCAAAGCAGGAGTCCCGGGTTCGATTCCCGGCTCGTCGCCATTTTCACCTGACCGAATATAATCACATATTTTTGTATTCTTAAAAAACAAATGCTTTTTTCGTATAATTTTCACTAGTTTAGCAGTGTATAATGTTATCAAGTGATACAATGATAACAACGAAGAATAATTTTTAATGCATTTCAAGAATGAAAGTATAAAAGAAATAAAAGACGGCATGAAATGTTGAAAAGCAAGACATAAGACCACAAGAACGAAAGATTGTATAGAAACAAAAATGTCGTGGAATACCGAAAGATGAAAACACGACACCAGAGATACTTCGTTTCTTAAATAATATGTCTTCGTAAATAATTGTAGACTATCAATAAGATAATAAAACTAAATAAAATTGAAAAATAAGAAGTTAGCAATGTTATTAATGAACTCTAACAATGAAAAAATAGTGTAATATTTATTTCATACAGTTACACTTTATTCATTTACAGGTTTTTTATTCTTTCTTATAACGTATTCATTATTATTATTATTATTATCATACATTTCTTCTTTTTACTAATTTTTTGTTTATACATTGGATATTTCTTCAATATTTGAAGAAACACCGACGATGACGGCAATGCTGTAGAAATCTTCTAGATTTAGAAGAGAAAAAGTAATTGACTTGAAAAAATAAATAAATAGGAAGAGAAATATTTTACTTCAAGGATAGAGCCAGACTAACTTCAATGGACGTAAGCAGAATATTTTTTCTCATTCAGCACCTTTACTATTTAGTTCACTATAGTTAAACTTTTCATGGTATCCTTCTTTTGACTGATTATCCCCGATAGTACTACCTTGCTTAAAGGCCTATAGATTTATTAAACTTATTGACATAAAACAATAATAATACACGTACATAAGAGATAATTTTAAGCCTATATCTTGAATATTAAGCCAGATATGCATTACCATAATATGTTTCTTGTTATTTCAAATTATACATGAGATTTGTATTTTTATAATTTAGTGCTTACCTAATGTAGTTCGAGAGTTGCGTTAGTTCTGTAAATCGAATATCGGAAATTTACTCAACTTTACACACTGGATATTAAAAAATTATTGATGAGAATATTTAATAGTTCTGAGAAACAGATAATTTAGTTAGTTCTTTCGATGAAACAACCAAAATTGCGAGGCACCACTTATGTCGTTCATTATCTCTAAATTCAGAAAGCTCCATGCTCTTGCAAAGCAATGAAAGACGTAACGAGAGATTGCAAGGCTCAGGTTGTAATGATAAGTGAAATATTGGTTTTGCAACACAACAATAATTTCACAACTGATTACCAAATAAATTAATACGCTGATTTATACATTTATTACAAATCACTTATCCTTTATATGTAATCATTTATGACCCAAAGAAAGACGCGAAAATTAGTTATAGGTGTGGCAAAGCTAAGTTGAGGCAACCTCCTTGCGGTCAAAGGTTAGCTATCAACCCCGCATCCATCACAGTAGGTATATCAATTGCGGTAGGTTCAGCGATGACCCTACTTCATTTATAGAAAACATATTAATCAATATTTTAAGCAAAAAATAATTTTCTTGAAAATTGTTAACGTTCAATGATATGTCCATTCTCACAAACTCTACAAAATACAAAATAATGTATTTTCACTGTTTTTTACCAAGATTTCTAGTCCATAATTTCTTATAATATTTTATTAACGTTTATAAACGAAGAGTGATAAAAATAATTGTTAATCAGTGAATGACAATGGTTCTGTTTGTGACAACATTTAAGAATTTTAAGCTTCTACTTGCCAAATATGAGTTATTATTTTTTCAAAAACATTGCTAAATAGACCAGACGCATTATCTTTATATATATAAATTCAGCCTGCGAATGTTTGTGCTCGCAAATCTAGTCGGTCCATTGAATTGAAATTTTGACACAACGTTTCATTGGAATACGCACATGTTTTTATATACCCATTATATAGATGTCACACCTATGACAAGTAAATTTTGTTTGAAAATATATAAAAGCGAAATACCACTCACTGACTAATCCCGAAATATCAGAAACTACAAAGCCTACAAACTTGATATTTGGCAGATAGGTTTCTTTTAGGGTGTAGACATCCACTACGAAAGGATTTTACGAAAATCCACCTCTAACGGGGTAAAATGGGGGTCGGAATGTTTTATGTATGTATCCCACCATTACTCCAGAGTGCCAGAAGCAATTTCAACCACTTTCATACACAGATAACTGACTATATGAAAATAAGTACTCTTGGCGTAATACTTCTCTTGCACCATTAGGCAGGGGAGAAGAAGAGGATGACATGTAAAAATAGCAAAAAAAATCCGATATTAGCTTCGAAACGATACTTTCGGTGCCGTTGAGATGGATAAGAACGTCCCCGGTGCTTCTAAGATAACAATAAGTCCACATTGCAGATAATATACCCTAGCATCCCTGGGGTAGGGGTGGGAATGAACGACAGGTAAACATTATAAAAAACGACCGATATTAGTGTTGAACAAATAATTTTTCGGACCGCTGAAGATAAGTGTCACGCTCATTACCCCATAAGTACGCGATCACCCCTAGTGCGAGAAAAAGTAAAATGTAAAAATAATCGAAAGTGACCTATATTAGTGCTGAGATCGTAGTTCTCGGGTCCGCCGAAATTTGTAGTGACATTCTCGAAGACGTCAAAGTTCACAATCAGCCTATATAAACTCCAGCACTTCTAGGAAAGAGAATGCCAGGAACATATATCGAACACGACATACTAGTGACCAGTCCATAGTATTTGGCGTCGCTGAGGTGATAGTGAAATCCTGATATTGTGTAAGTTTGAACTCAGCCCTCATGAAACAAACACACCACTAGCATCTAACACCCCTTGGGTGGGGGTGGAAATGGGTTTATGGATAAAACGAATTGAAAACTAATTTTGAAATACAAAAATATGAAAATTGCATAGGACCCATAGTATTAGGGTTGATGAAATTGTTACTCTACTTTGCTGTTAGGTTTAAGTTGAGATCACATAGTGGCACTGTAGTTTTAGAGCTGGGGTCGAAAGGGTTAGAAGTAAAAATAACGTAAAAAGACCGATGTCAGGGTCAAGTCCATGGGTATTGCGTATTTTGAGATGAATAATTGTATTTCTATTGACATTATGTTCCTACATTACGTACAATCTACACGACACCTCTATAAACGTGAGGGTTGGGAAGAGCGTGACACGAAAAGTTATTGAAAATGTCAGGTAAGAAAGGATTTTACAAAACTTCGCCCCTAAGGGGGTGAAATAGGAAATTGGTGTTTTCTAAAAACTTTTTCTCAATTAAATCAGTGAATATGAGGGATTGATACTCACCAATACTATCAAACCTCCTCATTAATGGATAACATTTTCACTGGATATCAATGTGAGAAAGAATAAAGTTACAGACATATTACAAAATTCACGCGACCAAAGCCGCGGGTATTCAGCTAGTTAAGGAATAAACTGTATATTGTCGCAATCAGGAAAATGCCTTTATCACATTTTCATTGAATTAAAACGATAAAAAACATTTACGCAACCACCAGCAAGTGATAAGTAAAACTATCTTTTCAATAAGCGCTCTGAGGAGCAGTACAGCTGTCCGCATTATTGCCGCGCATATTGGATCCACTAACTCTGCCGCTGAGAAAGTTACACCAGAATACACCCGTGACTTTGATTTCATGCATGCAACCGGGTTCACAGACACGCCATGATGTTCCTCGCCACTCGAGGCCCTCTCGCGTCCACTCGAAGCGGGACGTCGCGTCGATCCGAGACAATGTCGCACGACGGGCACGTTCGCGATGCAGCGCAGTCACGCCGCGGTGTGACTGTCTACGCCCGATCGCGCGCGCGCGCTCTGGCGCCTGCTGACCTCAGGGAGACGATTCGTGCAATGCAACGCTTGCTTATAGGGACTTCGTGACTGCCGGCGCCGTCAGATTTTGCAGCTTTATCCAGCTCGCCAAGTATCGGTTCACGTCAATGAAAACGATAAAATGATTTTAAAACTTCATTCGAATTGCTGCGTTTCATGAGAAAACTGGTTCTCGGCGAAGAGATGTTGCGATTCTTGGGTTTGGATCCAGTTCTAGGTTTAATGGTATTTTTCTAGGATTGATCTAGGATGAATCTTTTTAGGAAACTCACAGAAGTAAAAATTTAGCAAATGTATTTTATTTTCTTCAAGTGAAGTACTCTTAGGAATTATCGTAGATGTATTTCTTAGATCGACTATTTCTCATATATTCTACCGACACCCATCAACACGAAATTTCATCAGATTAGTGGTCGCCAACGATTTGCCCTTCGACGAATGCCTCGGGTAACCATGGGCAAGTGCGGGTAGCGAAGAAGAAGAAAAGGGTAGACTCGAACACAACCTGTTGTTTTTTTTGGTTTTTTTTGTGGGGCTTTAGGGCTCGTCAACATCGAACACAACCTGTTCATTTCGTCATAAAGCAGGAGCACAAACTAGGGAGCAGAGCAAATGAGTCAAACATGCTTTACAAACTGGTTAACAACGCAACGGGAAGAACAGTTCGACTTGGGTTATATGATTCAACTAATGATTCTGGGTGTCATTTCGTCCAGCATCGTGCCACACGTCTCTAATTGCCAGTTTAAAATAAACGGTTTAATATCTGGAAAGCGTTTGATGAGTTTTTGAAAATTATTAATAAAGGTTTTAGTGATAATAATTAAAAACCATATTTATTTCCAAAACAATTAAATAGCGTGATTGTTCCCAAATAATAAATAAAAAGGAAACGAATTCGTGCGGGGAAAATAAAAGAGAGATTGATGGAAATTAACAAAACCATTCACAATGTCTCTTTAGTACAATATCTTCGATCAACGAATCTTGGTGTCTTCCGTTGTTATTATTATACACCAAAATTCAATATCATTATTATACACGAATAACAATATCTTCCACAAATGCCTTTGCAATGAAAATTTATTCGAGATAATTTTCCACTTCTCCGACATAATCGAACACGAATTAATCTGCACCGCTGTTATTGCTACAAAAAAGTGATAAGAAGTCTTGACTGTCCCCAAACATTGCGCCTCCGGTCATCCTCTCCCCAGCAAGGCGGCTGATAGGGATTGCCCCTCGCATGCCTGCGCCTACAAAATGTCCGAGAAGGGCAACTGTGACCATCCCTCTTATAGATCGATCAGTCAAACTAATGAGCATCTAGACAGCCTGCCATGGGAGAAAATACGCTGATATAATGGAAAGGTTGGCAGTGGAACTGGAAAAATATTTTTGCTTCGAAATTTCGGAAAAAATTTCGTATACGAATTTGAATTAACAAAAATGATTATTATTTCAAAAGGTCAAGTTAACTCAGTGACAGGTGCATCTTAAGGGTATGCCCTTCCGGGTTCACTGAGGGTAGAGGCATTGGATTTATATTTTAACTAGTCGTTTTGTAGGGCGCTAGGCGACGTGATTTGTATATGTTCAAGATAAGATACACTTTACGGCCCCTATATAATTTAATTCTAATGGAACTCTATTCATAATTAATTAATTCTTTTTCTTTTTAATTATTCATTATAATAAAGGTCACATTGAACCAAGATAACAATGACCTTTTAGCAACATTTCAGAGAATTTTTATCATACTTCCGTGACATGACAATCATTCATTTCTAGCTCAGTAGCAGGAATAGGAATAATACCAGACTTCAATGCTACAATTATGAAATGTTTCAGTTTTTTATGCAAGACGAGAAAACAATATTAATAATAATATTTTTGTTTCATATTGCTACCACAAGATTGTTCATGGATATTTCTTGAATCTTGTTCATCTACTTCATAAACGTTCTATGTCTCATATTAATTTTAGAACAGTAATTTGTCTGGATTAAAATATTTGTTAATATTTACGGTAATTTTACCACCCGCATTGCTAGTGAGTAAACACAATAATCTTTGAAACAAAACAAATACGGTCGTTGAACTTTCTGTACGCGGTAAAATATATATTGAAGTTAATCTGTTTACTTTAATTAACCGGAAAAAACCTTACTTAACACAAAACATTGTCGCGAAAGAAATAAAATTTAAATGCATGTACTCTGCCAAGGAATTCTTTCTGCACATTCAGTCCATCTCTAACTGAAATTCTCGAGAAAAAAAATAACAATTTAAGACTCACATTTGACATAAATGAGTGAAAACGTTTATTTACAATTGACACACTCTGAAGCAAACCCGCTTAACTTCATCGAAAAGAAATGTCGCTATTCAAACAATTGCTGTTATTGAACTTGAAACAATTGTGGCAAATTATCAAATTCCAATAAAGCGGTAAGTAACTAGTTGAACAGTGTACTTCATAATCGTGACCTTTGTTATTTTTTATTCAATCCAACGTCATGAACAACTGAGAATTTTTTTTAAAAATAGGGTTAAACGCAGTCTAGTCCGTATCGTACCGAGCACGTAGAAAGTGTTGTGTGTTGTGGACTTTTCCTCTTGAGCGCTTCAATCTCTGATTCAAGAAAAAACGTGAAACAAGAGCGACTAGAAAATGAATTCGAAGGCGTCGAAAGAGAAGGGAAGCAACTTTGCAATGGTTAGCAAAGACCATTTTCGTCGCGGTAATTCGCCTGGTCGTTCATGCCTCCCGGGGGCGTCGGCGCTCCCAATTCGTCAACAAGCTCCAGTGGCGAGCGACAGTGACGGAATAGATCAAGGCTTGAATTACTATGCGCGCTTGTGCTGGGTCCATTAGCATTTCTTGTGACCGCCGATCGGAGATGTGCGCGACAACGTTCCTTGAGAAATGAAGGCAACTAATAACTCGCATATAACATGATACAGACGATTAAGTTAGTTTTAAACACCGCAGCATTAAAATTAATTTGGGGAGAGTATAGAATCGCAATTGTAATAGGTCTTTTTTCATCCGTATAATCGCATAACGACGCTGGACAATGCGTTAACATTCCGAGGATCTCGCTGACAAGCGATTGTTTTCCAAGCGGCCGAAATTAGCTGTACTCCGATCGATGTACTCTATTAGCGATAGGACAGATCCGGAGGTTCCGAGATTTCCCAAATAAAGATTGGGTTTTCCATTTTATTCATTTATATTAATGAGGTAAATCTATTTCAGGCTTCATTTCCATTTAAAAGTTTTAGAATATCCTGCGTAACTAACGAAATATATTTCAATTATTTATCATTTTCGAGGAAAATTGAAGTCTAAAAATGTACACGTGTAGAAATGCTCAATACAATGTTTTAGAGTATTATTTCGTTAGTGCTTTCTAATACAAAAAGTAGTATATTTTTTTAATCAGTCAAATATAATTTGGAAAGAGATAATTGGTGTCGTAATAATATCTCTATGGCAATTTCTTTGGGAGAAACTTCGATGTACGCTGTACAATCTTCATACTGTTTCTTGAATGTTGAATAGCAATCTGAATCTCAAATAACACTAAGCTTTTTACAGAATGTGGTGAATGATGAATTAAAGTAAGTAAATATTAAGTTAAAAAAATAAAATAAAACGTTTTTCTATAATTTCCCCCTTTCCCTCATACATGACTCTGTAACCTTGGTATTTATTGAGACTCAATTTTCAATGCCTTTGGCAGTACGGGAAGCAAAGCAATATGACGAAAATTCGATTGATGTTGCCCGGCTTATTCATCCAACGATTTCAACTCTAATACTCTTATTACAGCTGATAATACATATTCAGATTAGGGGGAATTCATCCTTGTTATTCCTGTTGGTAAATTGGAACAATTTAAAAGTATTTTACCATAAATGAAAAGTAACACGCTCTATTATTTTAAGTGGCAATTGCAACGTAAATTGCTTTTTTATGCTGCTAATATCAGCGTCGCTTTTTAAGTCATTAGTTCCATGTTTCTACTTTGTTTCTTAATAAAAAGGATGGTAGGGTACTTAACATTTATGAATGAGGCAAGTGAATGATGAATGAATGGCAAGGTAAGGCATTTGGAAGGTGAGGCAAAATTAAGTACGGTAAATATAGCAAAATAAGTACATGGTTATTTAGCACAGGTGAATTACACTTACTTTAGTTAAGGTAGAACTGTTATTGGTATACATTCAGCACATATGAAATTACATATCACTTAAGAAAAAAAAGAATATTTCACAGCTAACACGTTTTCTGAACTTATGAAGATCAGAAAGTTGGGTTTAAAACATCGGCATTAAAGATGTTTTTAAATTAAACGAGAAATAGTATATAAATATTCTTTCGGACCAACCTCCACGGATATCAGTTGAAGTTAATAGGATTGATGGTTCTTGGAATGTAGCAACAACTGATTTTCCCTGCGGACTTGGAATGGAGCAGCAACGAAAGATAGCACCAACGATTTTGTCAAGTCAGAGAATTAAAAGAGACGAAAACCCGTTGCCCATCAACTAAATCCACTTGCCAGTTGACACTAAAAACTTGATAAACGATACAAAAAGTATTACATTACAATGTAATGAGTCGTACATTAATGTCATAAAAGAATAATGCATAAATGAATTTTGGTATAAAGCATGATCAATAGACTTGAAAATTAAAGTAAAATATTCCATTAATTGTTTTGACATTTTTAATTTCACCAGCTACAAACCAATCATGTACTTCCAGATCTACAACATAAATTGGTCATTTTCACTGTACAAGTTTCACAACCCGCTCATAGTGTATTGAAGACAAACAAAAAACTCGTAATTATGGGATTTAGTGTACGCTGGGAATAAGTATTAATTTTACATGTTTTAAATAAGATTTTGCAAAAACTTTAAAACGTGTCTTTTTCAAAATATACCTCAACATACTTTCTCATTTCAAGAAATCAACTTAAGGTAGTGCGAGTAAAGCACTGATTCCAATCACTTTTCTGGGCGTTGGGACTCTTTATCTTAAGACAGAAAGTCGCCGGTGTGCGATACCCCTAACCATTTACAAAACTTCCTTAATTGTCTGGAAAATAAACAAAAAGATAAGATATACCATACAACTTCAAGATGGTTTTATTCAAACATTAGCCTCGCAAGATCCAAATATTATTCCACGAGTTAACAAATAATAGTAAATTCTTCCATTAAATAATTCTGCACATCCAGAAACAGTCGCCAGGCCGCAGGTACCACCTTAATGAAAAGGTATTATCCACTCAGCTCCATTCTTGTTCTTGCTTTGATTTTGTTAGAGAAGAGGTCAGAGGAATAATTGTCCTTCGGAAAGATAGACAATCGCGCCGTCCGAATGACAAAGCATCGGGTCTCAACACCACCCTAGCCTCACCAACTTGTCTCCCTCCCACCCTCGCCAACCCAATCCCTACCCTTCCTGATCTGTTTTCCCCTTCCACAAATGTCTTGCCTCTCACGTCCATTGTCTTCGGTTCGTCGATGGTCGCCTGACGTCTCTGTCTATAGAGACGTCCCTGTCTGTCAAACGCCGGTGTCAACCGATTACCCGCCCACCCTCGATTGCTCCCCGCCACTACATCTCCGACCCGTACCTAGAAGCTCGGCTACGAGACATAAACTCCAGTTTATTCCTTCTGAGAGATACTCCCCTTTTCCTCCTTGTCAAACTTATCAGTTTTCAATGGGAAAATCTTCAAAAAATATAACATATTTACCTTAATCTGCGTCCTGATAGGTAAGACGGTAAAAGTAAGTTCGTTTCCTGCTCAATGCATTGAAAATTCGTATAAAACTAAAAAAAAAACAATACTTCTCGACTGGTAAGGAAAAGATGAAAGACAGGACTGCTCGTCAATTGTAGGTCTGGGGGTTCACAGCTATCGTGGGATTACGGAAAAAAATAACTATAACTATTTTACACCTTATTTAAGTCATTTTACAGTTAAATATTTTAGAAAATCATTCTTACTTTATAATTATGCTTTACATTTATAAACCACGTACAGCTGATACTTCATTGATGAAGTTGTTAATACGTACATAGGACTTCCTAGTTTGTTTGATAGTATGAGGAGAGTAGATAGTTACCGGGAAGAGCATCGCCAGTTATGGTGGGATTCCCAGAAGTTTTCCTTCGGTCTATGGGCGGATTTATATACAAGCCCACTAGTCTTAGGCCTAGGGGTGAAAATGTCATTAATAGTTTTATAATCATTAATCTCGAATTTTGACTGACTTTAATGGCTACGATTTATTTTGGGAACAGTTATTTGATTTCACGACATATTTATTCAATTACTCCTTTCAAAAATATAAAATCCTTACTGCCATTGGGCCCTTGACCAGAACTGATGGGAATGTCCCTTGCTTGTTTCCGGAGAGTAAATAAGTTTATTGCCCCCCACTTAGTCATACGGAGTTTGTGACGGTTTTTCTTTTGACAATATATTTTGTTGTTAAAACATCGCTTGCATTGAAAGTTGGACCGCCTGGTCAGGAAAGTAAAACCACTCTCAACTATTTAAAAAAAAGCAATGTCGCGAAAAAATTACATTTTCGACAATACAATAATTTTAGACAAGGAGTAGCAAAATTAGCGAAGGATTATAAAGTTTTCAAGAAGTATGAAGTTAACTGAAAAATATCTTAAACTTGAGGACAGTGTTTAAAAAATATTAATGTACACTTCAAAAATTTGCAATTCATCTATTCAGCTGTTTTACAAAATAATTATCCAAACATTACTGAAAGATCAAAACTGCAACACTAGAAATAATTTTGTTGTATGTGACACGTTGGTTGACTTCGAAATAAAAGAAGGTACTCCCGTCCGCTTTCAAAAAATAAAGGTTTCCCAGTACCGGGATAATATTGAACCTGCTTTCAAATGGAATAATTCAAAATATAATTGGACAGAGATTTGATCGCTTGTACGTGTTCCGAAGATGAACATAGGATCTAATAACGATTCAATTTCGTCTACAGTTCATTCAAATTCATGTCCCTGACTGATTTCTTCCACAAATATATTACTTAAGCTTATTTATGTCAAAGTGATAATCTAGTACTGAAACTTAACGAGGCGCTCTATTTTACACGAAGATTTTGCACAACTCAACACGGTGCAAATTCTCGATATTTATTTGGAAACCAATTATGATGAGCATGGACCTTCAAATGAGTTTGATTGTCTATGCTCATCATAACGGGTTTCATTTGTAGGAACAAGATTTTACATTTCTGCATTATTGTGTTCCTTTAGTTTTCTGCAGGGCTGAAATTCCGTGTACTGCTATCTTAATGACATGAACTCTCCAGTATTTCCAATCTTATCGGACTTCGAGAACAATTAGTGTTCCTGTTACTTTGTATACTGTTACAACTACCATAAACCCTCAGCAAGAAAATTCTAATGGATCTCTTTGACGTACATTACCAATGAATTTCTACTCACTTTTCTCTTTTATTCTTATACAGTAAATACCAAATACGAATGACGATAGCTACCAAACTAATGTGCATTTTATTTTATTTTTACTACCTCCATACTACATAACACGTTCTCACAGAAAAAAAATGCGAATATCGTTCAGTTTTCACTGTGGGTTGATACATCAGGAACATGGCACATAACAACCATTCGCTGAATACAGTGTATACTTATGAATTATATTAAGAACTAATAAGAATTTTTCTTCGTTGCAGTTCAACCTCACCTCCAACGGAGAATCCTGAGGCACAAGCTGGGGACACGGAACCTTTTTGTTTTCCACCGTTACAAGAATCATTCGCTGCGGTCCGAGCTCTCCGCTGGAACAGTGAGGTCTTCAATGACATGCAGTGACAAGGCCAAACGAGTCGAACATCCATGTCTCCCTCCCTCTCGCTCCTCACCAACCCCAATCCAACCCTCCCCCATCCACAGCGCTGCAGGCAACCATGCTGGCTCGCTGCTCCTGTCCTGATTGCGACCGGATATTTGAAAGCCCAATCCGAGCTTCTGACTCGGCGCACGGGCATTCGAAGATGGAGCGGCCTTGCCGGCCATTTCGTAAATTGTATTCCTGCAGTATCGATTGCGCAGGCGCACTATCAAATCACCAGAGACGTCCGGATGTGGCGAGCAAGGGAGGGCGTTTCGAGACAGCGAAAGAAAGGAAGAATCTATTTCGATTGCTGGAAAATTAATTACATTTGATTCACTCTTTTTTTCTGATTCTTGTCTCTCATCTGCATTAGAATGAAAGGGTACTCTCATCTGCTCTTTTTTGTGTTAATTGAGAAACAGTCTTCTTTTTCTAATTTCATGTAAAAGTAGTTCGTTGTTTAAGTACTGTATATCGTGAGAATACTCGATGTAGAGTGGGATAATGCAAAACTATGCATAGAAGAAGACTAGTAAAATTCCAAGGAATTTGCTTGTCCTTCAGAAAATTTTATGACAATCTTGATTTATGACAAAATTTTAAAAAGCGAATGTTTGTAAAACGATTAAGAAAGTACGATTCTTTTATAATACTTCCAAGAGTCTTCGAATTCATAGATAATTTATAACGAATAATTCTTTGTTTTTCATTACCAGAAGTTTAAACAATGGAGTAGATAATTCTTCTTGCTCTATTTACCCTTTCACTCTGAGCAGAAAACGAGCTATTACAAGAGATAGGAAGGATGTCATTCTTCAACTGGCTTATCTTACGAAGGCAATGGAACACATTCTCTGAGCAACCTTGAGGATGGCAATTACTATAATTGCGGTGGTTCGATACATGAAAATATTTACCTACCATTCGAGGGAAAAATGATCCAGAAATGAAAAATACAAAAAATATGCTTACTGAAAACCAGCTAAAATTATTATATATTGGGCTTAATTACCGCATAAACTGTGATTTTCATGAAGTATTTGTTTAATTTAGATCCCAACAAATTTAAATTAATCGAAACGTTTCCTACATTTAAACCTGTCCTATGCAAAATATCAGATTTTTACTGAGAGTGGGCGTATCTTTTTTTCTGGGGGGGGGGGTGAAGTCTGACAAATGTAATACGTCAGTGTACATCTTAAATCCATCTTCTCTCAACCCATGTGCACGCACTCACTGTCCAGGAGGAACCACAACCTAAGACAACTGCGCTGCATAATATTGCCCGACGCATAATATTGTTTCATTCCGCAGAACACGTATTTTAAATAAAACGATAGCATTACGTCCCACTTGACTTCGGAAATGTTTGAACATAAAGCAATACACACCACCTGATACAAATTTCATAAATTTTTCGTGCAAGACGTCTTCTTTCTCTCAGGTATTTAAAATGTAGATGTATAGTCACAGAGTAAAAAAGTTTCCTTTCAAGATGTCACAAAATTTTTAGGATATAATCTCGAAAGATTAATAACTTGAAACGTTTACATTAATGTATGTACTAAGTTTCAAACAACAGGGATTTCAACTTCTTCAGAAGCGTTCCCAAGATTTATTTTCTTCAAATCCTTTTCTTTCGCTGGTGTGGAGTATATTAGAATTGGTCGAGGAATTCAGATTTGGGTGGCAATCTATTCAAGTCTTATAATAATAATAATAATAATAATAATAATAATAATAATAATAATAATATCAACAATAACAACTTCCTTTAATGAAACGGTTGTGTATCAGTCCGAATTACTGAAGTTCCATTCTTGCTTCTTAAGAAACTAAGTATCTTGTTCACGAACCCAACACTCGCAATAGGGATAATATTCACTGTCCTCGCGTCAACCAAAACGAGCCATATCATTCAGGTATCGTTCTGTGTAATTCCCTTCCCAAAGATGTGGAAATATTATTAAATTGAATCTCTTCAAAACCGTGGTTATAAGCTACTTACTGCACCATTGCTTCTACGGTATAAAGGAATTCATATATGTTCATATCAAATTTAAAATAAGTTTTAATTTCTCATAAAATGTTTTTTTAATTAATTCTTTGAAAAATTAAATACGAATTAAAAATTAAATAAGACTACGTCAATTATTTTTATATTTTATAACTCCATTGCCATAGTACTTTCAAAACTAACAACAAACGAAATAAAATTTACAAATATTTTCTCCATGCTATTATTGTTTCTTATTAATCATAAAGTTTATTTTTACCTGTACTCAACTTTGGTACAGTTATGTACTTTAATTCTGTAACTTCCTTCGGGTAGAGGCGAATTTTATGTATAGGCTCCCGCCTAGGGGCGGCAGTCTCATTAATACTGTAGTAATTATTGACCTAAAATTTTCAGTTATTTTGAGTTATTTTAATAATTGCGAGTTACAAACAATATTTTCTGAATAATGCAAAAATTTGTCAGTAATACGTATTTGTTAAATAACTTTTACGAATTATTTTCAATATAAATTTGTTGGCATTCTGTTCATGTTATAACATGTGGCAAACTATTTTTATTCTTATCTCAGGGGGTTCAGAGATGATGCGACCTTGGGGTCTTTATCAGAATTGATGTTACGCTCCCTTGCTTAAAAAACTAGTTTATTGTCCTCCACGTAACTGCTTCTTGGACAATGAATTTATTTACTTTGATATCAGAATTTTCCATTGAGATGTACTTCACAAAATTTTCTTTTAAGGTAAGCTATTGCATCTCTTTAAACATAATTTCGTTAATCTCATCTAGTGCGTCTACACGTCATGATAATTTTCAATAGAAAATAATTTTGTGTTTAAAATATATGTTACTTGGTACTTCCTAAACAACTCTCGACTTCTTCACAATACAAATAGCAAACCCCCCTTTTTTCACTTTCACCACATACACGCAGTGCATTTAATAATACTATTGCAGGAGAGACACTCCGATACTCATCACCCAACGGGTTGGACCTATAGGGTCCATTAATTTCTTGATATTGTTAGTTCAAATAGTAAAATATAGAGTGCAACTTTCGTTAAATTATCTACAATGGTTAAATTACAATTATTTATTGTTTTTTTTCGTAGAGCCATCTTTGAGGCAATATGTGAACTCCTTGATATTCTTGGTTCAAGTAGTTATATCTAGAGTGCATTTGTCATTAAATTATTTAAAATGTCTAAATTACAATTGTTTATTGTTTTATGTGCAGAGCTATCTTTGGGCCATTACGTGAAGCTCCTTGATATCGCTAAATCCCATAGGGAGATCAAGATGAGGAGTGATGGAAAATAATTTGTTCCATACGTAATTCGTTTTGTAAAATAATCTGAATGAAATTTTCTGTGGGTATTATCCAGTGAGGTTGGGAAATAATTTTGTTAAAAAATACACCAAAACATCACGTTCTTCATTTCTTAAGAACAGTGTGTCTTCACTGGATAAACATACCTTCTGGAAATATAATACAGTGGGAGAAACAAAGAAAGAGTGTTTGCGAGGCCTGCATCTTCAGTTCCAACACTTCCCCACGCGATGTACACAAATTATAAGACTACATCGATGTTGTGAAACGGAACCACGAAAAATAAGTACCATTCGCCAACGACTGTATATCACTCGCTACGTAACACAATAAAAATACATTTTAAAATGATAAAACAAAGAGTCGCCAATTAAATTTATATAAATGATCAACAATGGAGCTTGAAAATGAGTCTCTAAAATAAGTGACAAGTAACGACTTGCAGATGAAAAATATAAGACTTTCTATTTGAATACTCTAAACGTAGGCAGGAACGCTCTTGCTAATGTGCAAAGCCAGAGCAAGGGAAATGCATTAGGATACATCGTTGCATTACTTTCTTAATATCTCCAGCTTATCTCAGAGTGCGTGAGGCATTTTATTGAACGCCATACAGGTGTCAAACTTTTCCCTTTATTGTTGGCAGAGGACTGCGGGATACGTCGGCGAGAAATGAGCCACAGAGGAGTTCTTTCTCTGAAGATAAGTGGTTGCGGAGGCGATAAGATACATTAAGTTATGAGTGAAATATAAAATTACATTCGATGTAATTTAGGAATTCCAGATTTGTAACATTTGCAGAAACTGAGCTCAAAGAAACAAAAAACAAAAGTTGGAAATATGCACGACATTAACCTGCTGCTTTTCAACACATAAAATCACGCGTAAATATGAGAAATAGGTAAACTTGAAAACTAACCACATTTTCCATTCCTTGAATAGTTATAGATATTATCCGTAAAATCCTCTCAAAAATGTTCAAAATTCACGAAATCGCCTCAGATCCGACCACTAAAGTGCTGTTTTTTTGGAGAATGACTCCCTTATGATGTAATTTACTTATTCACATGAAAACTTGATGTAGCCTACGTGCGTAATAAATTGGAAGTGCCCATGTATCCCCAGTCTCTTGCCACTTCTTCCTGTATTACCCATTTAAAAAAATTTACTTTACTCTACAACTCCTCTTAAAATCTATAGCGTAAATTTCCTTTTACACGCATAGGACATGGAATAGATAAATATTGAATACCAGATGCATTTACCCAGCGTCACTCCGAAGTATGAATTGGCTTTTTCTCTCCGTTGTGCACAATTTACGAAGTTTAATAATTAGAATATCAGCGAATGGTATAATTTCAAACCACACGCACGCACAATTCGAGTATCTCCACAGAAGGAGCCCACCCTTCCAGCTTCCCTTGGCGATGCTCATCGTCGTCTTTACCCTGGAACTTCTACAGGCAGATCGACTGAATAAGTTTCTCACACAAAGTACAGTGCGATTTACTAGGAAACTTTCACGGATGTGTGCCTTAGGTATGGTCACTGAGCAAAGTTTCATTTCGAAGCGTCATTAGAGTACGGAGTATTAAAAATATCAGAAATGACTCTTAATGTTTTATGGTATCTACGAATTAAGACTGTTCTTTAGAATCCTATATTATTGAATATTTTATGTTTATGTGCATAGTTTAACCAATGCATAAATAATTCATACAAAAACAAACCAAATGTTGAATTTTAAATACAGTGGTAATAATATATTTATAAATAAAATAATCGAGCATTTTACAAGGATTAAATATTAACTAATGGTCATTTATTCATAAATGTAAAAACATGTTTAATATATTATAATAGAATAAATCTATTATAATCAATTTTCCCCTCAATTTCAATTTTTTCACCAATTCCAATATGTCTCTAACCACATCGCTGAAATAGATACGGCGTGGTTAATATGGCTATGGGAAGGTTTTCACAATTAATTTATATTTTCGTCTCCCAATACACATGTCATTCATTGTCCTATGAAGGAATATTACGTTTCCAACCTTATTTCTGGGAAACATTCAATTTTTCCTGTCACTCTGAACAAGGAACAACTAAAATAAAATTTCTTGTGAACCATTGCCTTCATTTATCTTACTGTTACTGTAACACTAATTCATAGAGAAATACGCAGCCAGTGAGACTATTTTCATAGACAAGATTAAGGAATTTTGTGTCTTTAGACTATGACTATCAACCGTGACTGGAAACGTACCAGGAATAAGAAGGCTTGTAAAGAAATTGCTTCTTTGTCAACTGCTAATCTTTATTGCCCTCTTACGTCTAACTCAGAAAAAAATCTTATGATACATCTACTTCATTCTAAACAGTAGTAAAAGAGAGATAAAGTGGCATTGTGAATTGAGATGGATATCGAATTCCCTTGCATCCGCAAACAATACGAGGACTGACGATGCACAAAACAGAACGTCCGGGTTGGCAGCATTAACACGATGCACAGATCACATTAACTCTTCGAAGGACCATTCGAGCAGTTCGGCCTTGCGTTTTCACCTTGGAACTTGTCCCCAAGTCTTTGCTGCACGGTCTTCACTTTAAACCTTTCTTTATCTTCTCAGCTCTGTTCCTCATCCGTCCTCTTCTTCCTTTCTTACAGTCTGCCCTCTTCCCCGAAGCACTTGAGGCGGACACTACCACTTCACAGAAGAGGAGCCGACGCAGCAGAAATTATTTCATACGAGATATTTTTAAACGATTAGCATCCTAAGCGCTTTCGCGTGCCTCCACTGATGAGAATCACATCAGCATACAATGGGGCGGGATTTGCTGTAAATATTCCTGTAACATGGCACGTCATGACTTTCTGTTATTGCCAGTGTTATTGTTAGTGCGATGGAGGCAGGAATACATATACAATGGAACAAGTAGACGGCAGAAGAGAGGGGGAGGTCGCTAGAAAGGAAGGAATACTATAATCGCGTTGCCTAGATCGCATTGAATGCTCCGGACGAAATCTAACATGCCGTACAATTGCATTATTCTCGTTAACTCTATGTCTATCGTCTAGGCCACTTCTAATGCCAATTCAGTATTAGTTTCACTTTTTCATGTAGTTTATAATCTACAGTAAACTTAACTAAGACTTGGTACACCAGAAATTAATCTGGGGTGGAGGTAAGGGGAAGCAAACATTGATAGTCGTTTCAGACCAAGAAAATTGACACTAAGGTGGTCAAACCTTACACGATTTCCTAAATTTTGAAATTTAAGTGGTTGACAGAATAATTGTACAGGTCGTGTCTAGATCAGTGCTCGTAATGGAAAATGTGTTCAGAATTGTACACTAATGTAGGTACAAAATTAGGCTTAAATAGGCTTCAATAGGTTGTAACATCTAAAATAATGTACTTAATTACTTGTCAACATGATTGTCTAGAGGTCACACAAACGGCTTCAAACCAAACGGTCCACGGATCGTATTCCGCGAAGAGAACTATTTTTAAAATCACTTTTGTCATCATGATGTGCCTGGTAATACACCGTAAGCTAATGACTTTTTTGTGATTAATTGCAATCCTCGCGCCCATTTGTTCCCAATTTCCATCATTGCTATCCGAGCTATTAGCTCGGTCAACCTGATATTAAAAAGATTACTTATAAAATCTGAGGTACTACACTTCTCTCGGATGAAAACTACATTCGTAACTATTTTAGCGATTTGGTGACAATATTGTTAATATCATACCATTTGCTGTTAATTTGATTTATTGTAATACACGCTATTAGGTTTCCAACTGCTACCGTGCTTGTCGCAACGCCTAAAATATTCGTTGGTCTGGTTCAACATTGAGTTCCCATCAAACCAAATTTTTTAGAAAAAAGTACAAATTTAACTGAAATAAAACTCATTAATATTGTGTTTGTCACTTATAACTTCAAACAGAATTTCTCATGTCAATTGCTCTGAATTTTTGCGCTCCTTAACAATAAATATATCACGGTACAAAAATTTAATAAAACATGGTTTTAACGTATTCTCTTACAATCTGGCATAAATTTTCTTCAACTGTACGCAATTAGAGAATTTTCCAATAGTATTAATCGGGATGAATCGCAGGATGAATGAGACGCGGGCAGGTGTTGGCGGCTGGTGCAGCGGCCCAACAAGTGATGAAATGTTCCCTTCAGCAAGAAACGAAAATCACATGTTGATTCTAGACACCATGTATTCAGTGGCGTAACTAGCGACAGTCCAGCCAGTTCAATTACCCGGGGCCCGAAGTCCGGAATTTTTTGAAAGGTTTTTGTGGATATTGTGTCAATTGAACGGACGATTTTATTGCTTCAATGAAATAATGTATACATTTGTGATAATTTAGCAACAGGTTTTATTAGTGTTCAGATCAGGAACTTTCGAAACAACGCGAAAAAGTCGCGTAAAAAAGTTACGTTCTGCTAAGACGTTGGCTAATTTCGTACTCATTGAGTATTTTAATCCTTCCGATAATTTCCCTGATGTCTGATCCGTATTGTCGGATTTCTAGCTCTCCCAAGACAATAGGTTGAAACAACAGAATGTTCATTTTCGAAACTGAAAATAATATAAATGNTTTTTTTTTTTTTTTTTTTTTTTTGTGGGGCTTTAGGGCTCGTCAACAGCGAGGTCATTAGAGCCCTTAGCAACTTTCTTAGTGCCATGATAGACTGGCAGACTTAAAGCGAAATTTGAGCGAATAACGAACTGCACATCATATCTACAATTCATTTTGGAAGAATAAATGGATAACAGTACATATTTATTAAATAATTTCTTTCATAAATATTACATCCGCCTTTGTCCTTGGACTCTTGATCGGTATTCATGGGACGGTCCCTTGCTTCTGGAATGTAACTTAGCTTATTATCCCCCACGATGTCATACGCAGTTTGCAACTGGTTTTTATTTTACAATAAAGTTAATTTGCTTATTTATTTACATCAAAAATATGAATAACTCAAAGTAACTACTCTTTTAGTTATAAAGATAACTTAGTTATTTAATACTATATGAATTTTTAACTAACGTTTAGTCATAACTATGTATCCGGAAGAACTCCCACACCTTTCTAATGGCATAGGTTTGCTGTTACGTACAAAACTATTTCTTGGTAAGTATATTTTGTCTCAACGTCAACTGAGTACTTTTGCTCGCAAACTACGCCACTAATCTGACATCTGGAAATATGGAACACGGTCTTTCGACCGAAGCACTGTTTCAAAACCCAAGTGACATGTTCTACATAATCTATCCGATCGAAACCACTGTCCTGACCGCTCTTAAGGGGAAGAGGGGAACTCGTTTATCTGGCTGCTTTAGCTAACGTGCTGCGAGAACTCCTGACCAGAAGTAGTGTCTAGGTACCCCTCACTCCTCTCTCTTCGGATCATGGGTAGTGGGGTTGTTCAGGGAGGGGATCGGCCAGGTGCGTCGTAGGCAGCGGTTCCGCAGTGCTCGGCGCAGAGACTGTTGTACTTATCGCGCTATCTCGCAGCTCTGGATAATGCAGGATGGCCCTTCACCCCGATCCACTGTACGACGAACCGGCCGGCTGAGCGGTCAGTACTACCACTACTGCCTCTTCTCCACGCACACGGCTTCGCAGAAGTAGCAAGATGCACAAGCGGCCAACAGTAAGGGACAATATCACGCTGAAAGCTTGAGGGTTGGATTATGAATCAGAGTTGAAAAAAATTAGAGATCCTCCGGGGGGCTAGAAATTGTCAGCGCTACTATAGAAATGTTAAATGTACGCAACTAGAAGAAACTACAAAGATACTTTGCTCCTTCTCCAGAGAATGAGATCGAAATGAAACGATGACAATAAAATAATTAATGGAGAAATAGGGAAAATTCTATCTCGTTTCTCAGGTTTTCTCGACATTTTTTCTGAAGCAACTGAACTAACTTGCCGAGCAATGCTAATAATAATAATAATAGTAACATTTCATTTCC
Source organism: Laupala kohalensis (assembly GCA_002313205.1). Taxonomy (NCBI): domain Eukaryota; kingdom Metazoa; phylum Arthropoda; class Insecta; order Orthoptera; family Trigonidiidae; genus Laupala; species Laupala kohalensis. The sequence continues at coordinate 558,983 of NNCF01130567.1, read as the reverse complement.
ATGTCTCAGTTTAAATAGCTGGGATGTATGAAAAGTCCGCCCTCTGCGGACCGCAGTTGTAATACTCGGATACAGCAATCTGGATCCTATCTAGACGCTGTTCCTCCGATCTTGGTAAAAATCAAGATGGGTCTAGTGCGTAAACTCACACAAAAACTGAGTCTTACTGGTACTCGTTATTCGTGGTCCTTAGCTGGTCGGAACGATATACATACATAATAATAGTAACAGTAATAATAATAATAGTAACAGTAATAATAATAGTAATAACAAAAAGCGCCATCAATCCCAAATAAGTGGGCTGAAAACGCTACTAGCGCAGAGAAAAGAATATATAGAATCAGCAGTCAAATTTGTCAATGGTATTACAGATTTGGCTGACTATAGTATTTTATAAATAGATAAGTCAAGGATGGCAAGGAATCATAGATACATGTCTAAATAAAACATAGATTGTAAAAAGAATGAGTCTTAATTTTATTATTCAAGGAATTATAAAATTTTATTCAAGGAAACCTTTATTCAAGGAATTAAATATATTAACACTTCCCTGCATTTATATTTATGAAACAGTCGTGTTTGTTAAGTCCGAATTACTGAAGTGCCACCCTTTCTTTATACGAAACAGTCTCGTTCACGAACACTATACACGCAATAGTAGTAATATTCATCGCCCTAGAGTGTCAACCACT
>NNCF01130567.1:543435-556291 GCA_002313205.1 Laupala kohalensis | reverse complement strand
TCACTTACCATATAATGACCTCCGTTCCGCGTACTCTGCGCATTCGCCAAAAATATTCCTTAACACTCAGGTACGTAATTTTGTCAGCTTACTCACTCTGTATTTGTTTTCTTTTCTTTTATTCTTTTTTCATTGTTCTTTCCTTTCTTTATTTCAACAACAACCAAAAATACACTTCTTTCGATACTGTTTCACCCAATTATTATATACTTTCATATTATGTATCTATTTTTATATTTTTTATTTTATTTTTATTATTGTCATTTTATGAACATTTATATTTTTCAGTGTATGTTACTGATGATGGTTGCTATGCAGCCGAAAAAGCTTTCTAATACCAATAAAGAAATGAGCAACATGAAAACGACCTTTAATTTATCATGCTTTGATAATGTTGCTAAAGCTCCACAATTACCAAGTAGTCAAATAGAGTATGCACCCGTCATTCAATTATTTAAATTGGCTAAATTACGATTGTTTATTGTTTCATTTCCGGAGCCATCTTTGAGCAAATACCTGATTCTTTTGTCAATTACTAAGTCAAGATGCAAATATAGAGTTTTTCCCGATATTAAATTATTTAATTTGGCAAAATACAATTATTCTTTTTTTAGCAGAGTCATCTGTAAGAACACACGTGAACTCTGTTGTATTATTAGTGCAAGTCAAAAATATTAAGAGCTGCCGTTTTACAATTACCAAATAAGACCGAATAGCGTATGTTAGATTATATATTTGCAGAGCCAACTTTCGAAAATAACGTAACATCTCAAATATTATTAGTTCAAGTAGTTAAATGTAGAGTCAACATATCATTAAATTATTCAAAATGACTAATTTACAATAGTTCATTGTTTTTATTTCCGAAGACCTCTTTAACCTAACACGACAACCCTTTTATATTATTAGATCAAGTAGATAATATAAAGTGATCTCGTCATTAAAATATCTAAAACGGCTAAATGACAATATTTTGCTATAATATTTTGCTACTCCTTGATAATGTTAGTGGATGTAGTTAAAAACTGAGTGCACATGACATTAAATTATTTAAAATGTTTATTGTTTTATTAGTAGAGTTATCTTTGGGCCATTACATAAAGCTCCTTGATACTGTTAGTACAAGTATTGATATATAGAGGGAATCTCTCATTAAATTATTTACATTGACTAAATTACGAGTATTTATTGTTTTAATTCTAAAACCACCTTTGTGTATATATGTGAATTATTTCATTATGTTAATTAATGTGTAAAATGTAGGGTGCACCTGTCATTAAATTATTTAAAATGGCAAGAATACGATTTTTTTAAATTCAGAGAGTTATCTTTGGGCCATTACGTGAAGCTCCTTGATATTGTTAGTTCAAGTAGCTAAATATAGGGGGCATCTTTCATTAAATCATTTACATTGACTAAATTAAGATTTTTTATATTTTAATACGCAGAGCCATCACTGAGCCAATAGCGAATTCCTTGATATTGTTAGTTAAAGTGTTAAATATAGACTGCTCCTGTAATTAAATTATTTAAAATGGCTAAATTACGATTCTTTTATTCGCAGAGGTATCTTTCGGCCAATACGTGAAATCTAATACGTTATTAGCTCAAGTTGATAATATAGAATGCACCAATCATTAAATTATTGAAAATTGCTAAATTACGGAAGTTTTTTGTTTTATTCGCAGAAGCATCTTCGGGTCAATAGGTAAACTCCTTGATATTGTTAGCTCAGATAGTTAGAAATAGAGTGAACTTGTCATTTAATTAATTAAATGGCTAAATTACGATTGTTTTATGTATTATTCGCAGGGTCATCATTGGGCCATTACGTAAAGCTTCTTGATATTGTTAGTACAAGTAGTTAAATATCGAGTGTATATTTCATTAAATTATTTACTACGAATATATTACGATTATTTATTGTCTTATTCGTAGAGCAACCTTTAAGAAAATATGTGAACTCCTTCAAATTGTTAGTTGAAGTAGTTATATAACAAGTGCATTCGTCACTAAATTATTTAAAATGTCTAAACTACAACTGTTTATTATTTATTCGCAGAGTTTTCTTTGGGCCATTACGTGAAGATTCTTGATATTGTTAGTAGAACTAGTCAAATATTAACTTTTATTAAATTATTTACATTGTTTAAACTACAATTAATTATTGTTTTATTCGTAGAGCCATCTTTGAGCCAATATGTGAACTCCTTCATATTGTTAGTTGAAGTAGTAATTTGTAGAGTGCATTGGTCATTCAATTATTTAAAATGTCTAAATTAATTAAGTTTATTATTTATTGACAGAGTTATCTTTGAGTTATTACGTGAAGCTTCTTGATATTGTTAGTAGAAGTTGCGATATATAGAGAGCACTATTCATTAAATTATTTACAATTAATTATTGATCAATTTGTAGAGCCATCTTTGAGCCAATATGTGAATTCCTTCATATTGTTAGTTGAAGTAGTTATATGTAGAGCGAATTGGTCATTCAATTATTTAAAATGTTTAAATTAATTAAGTTTATTATTTATAGACAGTCATCTTTGGGCCATTACTTGAAGCTCCTTGATATTGTTAGTACAAGTAGCGATATATAGATGGCACCCCACATTGCCTAAAGAACAATTAGTAATTGATGTATTCGTAGTGCCGTCTTTCAGCCAATATATGTACTCTTACATATTGTTAGTTGAAGTAGTTATATGACAAGTGCATTCGTCACTAAATTATTTAAAATATCTAAACTGCAACTGTTTTTTTTTCTTCGCAGAGTTTTCTTTGGGCCATTACGTGAAGATCCTAGATATTGTTAGTAGAACTAGTCAAATATTAACTTTTATTAAATTATTTACATTGCCTAAAATACAATTAATTATTTTTTCATTCGTAGAGCCATCTTTGAGCCAATATGTGAACTCCTTCATATTGTTAGTTGAAGTAGTTATATGTAGAGCGCATTGGTCATTTAATTATTTAAAATGTTTATATTAATTAAGTTTATTATTTATAGACAGAGTTATCTTTGGGCCATTACTTGAAGCACCTTGATATTGTTAGTACAAGTAGCGAAATTTAGAGGGCACCTCACATTGCCTAAAGAACAATTAGTAATTGATGTATTCGTAGTGCCGTCTTTCAGCCAATATATGTACTCCTTCATATTGTTAGTTGAAGTAGTAATATGTAGAGCGCATTGGTCATTCATTATTTGAAATGTCTAAATTACTTAAGTTTAGTATTTATTGATAGAGTTATCTTTGAATTATTACCTGAAGCTCCTTGATATTGTTAGTTGAGATAGTAATATGTAGAGTGCATTGATCATTAAATTATTTAAAATGACTATATTAGAATTGTCTATTGTTCTGTTCGCAGTGTTATCTTTGGGCCGTTACGTGAAGCTTCTTGATATTGTTAGTACAAGTAGCGGTATATAGAAGGCACCTTACATTGCCTAAATAACAATTAGTAATTGTTGTATTCATAGTGCCGTCTTTCAGCCAATATATGTACTCCTTCATATTGTTAGTTGAAGTAGTAATATGTAGAGCGCATTGGTCATTCTTTTTTTTCAAATATGTAAATTACTTAAGTTTTGTTATTTATTGACAGAGTTATCTTTGAGTTATTACGTGAAGCTCCTTGATATTATATGTAGAGTGCATTGGTCATTGGCCATCTTTGGTCCATTACGTGAGACTCCTTGCTGTTGTTAGTACTGATAGTTGAGTATGGACTGCATTTGTTATTAAATTATTTAAAATGGAAAAATTCGATTGTTTATTGTTTAATTCGCAGAGCCGTCTTTGCTCCATTACTTGAGACGATAGTTAGTTCAGGTAGTTGAATATAGACTTCATTCGTTATTAAATTATTTAAAATAGCTAAATTTCGATTTTAATTGTTTTATTCGCACAGCCATCTTTCGTCTATTACGTGAAGACTTTGCTGTTCTTAATTCAGGTATATGAATATAGGCTGCATTTGTTATTAAACTATTTAAAATGGCTAGATATCGATTGTTTATTGTTTTACTCGCGGAGCAATCTTTAATCTATTGTGTGAGACTCCTTGCTATTGTTAGTTCAGGTAGTTAAATATAGACTGCATTTGTTATTACATTATTTAAAATGGCGAAATTTCGATTCTTTATTGTTTTATGCGCAGAGCCATCTTTGCTCTATTACGTAAACTTCTTGCTATTGTTAGTTCAGGTAGTGGAATATACGAGTAGACTGCATTTGTTATTACATTATTTAAAATGACTAACTTTCCATTGTTTATTGTTTTATTCGCAGACCCATCTCTAGTCTATTATTGAGACCCCTTGCTATTGATAGATAGGTAGTGGAATATAGACTGCATTTGTTATTAAATTGGCAAAATTTCGATATTTTATTGTTTTATTCACAGAGCCAACTTTGGTCCATTACGTGAGTTTCCTTGCTATTTTAGTTTATGTAGTTGAATATAGAGTGCACCTTTCAATAAGTTATTTACGATGGCTAAATACGATTGTTTAATGTTTTATTAGCTTAGGCATCTATAAGCAATTACGTGAACTTTGTTATATTATTAGTGCAAGTAGTTAATTATTAAGTGCTTCCGTTATTAAATTACTAATTAGTGAATGGCGAATGTTAGTTGTTATTTTTGTAGAATACAGCAAGGCGACCTGTATTTACAAAGAGAGCATATCTGAATTAATATTATGAAAATTTAATGCATATGCATTTAAAAGTAAGTCGTGGATAAAGATATGTAGTATACTGGATTCAAAAGTATTGGGGTCCTAGGCACTTAATCATTTGGGGCCTCTTTTTTCGAAAAATAAGCATTTGCTACTATCTTTAAATCGGGGAATGTAAATTTAAACGAACATTTTTATAAATCTTCCAAATAATGTTTATTTAAATTTTTTGTATTTATAAATATTTTTATAATTGTTCAAAAACATATAAAAGTCAATACCCACACGGGATATAATGTTATTCGAAAATTTCTTTTTTTGCATTTTCTATTGCTAAACTCATTAAAGTTCAATTTACGCAGAATATAGAATTTAATTGAAAGTAAACCTAATGTATCTAAATAATCTTGACCCATTTTTGCTCTTTGCGCGAGTTCAATTGTTTCAATTGTGCAAATGATCTTTCTGCGGAACAGTTCGAAATCATAATGTCAAAAATATTCGTAGTGCAATTTATACATATGAAAAAAACCGGTTACTAATTGATCTTGAACAAGTATCTCGTATGATTCTGAATGTGAAAATGGAACTTTTTCAAATTTAAGTTGGACATAATGATGAAACTGTTTTAACTTGGTGTAAAAATCTTCAATATCATCAGAATAAAAATCGACCAGTTTCGAAATTGCTTCTATATATTTACTTTCAGTCAATACTAATTTTTTTTGAAAATGAAAATCTGTCACAAACTTTGAAATAAACTTTTCCTCTTCTTTCAATTTGAGATTATCAACAATAACATTGAACACGAAAATTATCACGAGGAGAAAAAACAGTTTCTGGAGAACTGCCGTCATTTGGCAGATTCTTCCGCCTTCGGTTTCGCAATGTAATATTAGCAACATCTACATCAGGCAAAAGTTGCTTCGTTTCACTTTCAAATTCGTCAAATTTGTCTCTCACGTTGTCTAATATTATTCCTAAGGATTCATACATGAAAGTGCATGACTTTAAATAAATTGTTAGTCTTGTAAAGCTTTTCTTGTAGAACGTTAATGGGCCAGTACAGAACACCAATATACCTACAACAATGAAAATTCCATCGTTCGCATCTTATAGGCTATGCTTTCTGCTTCATACCTTGTCTCGTTCTTCTGAGACAAGTCATATGTTATACTATCTAAGCCCTAATTATTTGACAGCATAACCCTTTAATAATTTCGAGGGTCCCCTGAAATAGGGGGCCCTAGGCCAGTGCCTAGTCTGGCCTATTGATAAATCCAGCACTGCGTAGTAGTGAAACTCAGATATTGTAGTCACAAGACACCAAGGATATCACCAAAATCTTTTTATAAAATGTTTCATAAATTCTGTGATAATTTTACAAGCAATAACATTCGCACATGAATCACGAAATTCGCGAGAGCAACGGTGCGGGCTCGCAACTGGTTGCAGCTCAGTTCTTTTGGTTAGATATATTTTTAATTAGGGTGATACACCGTCTATGAACCGTTACGTTTTACAGATGATAGGGTGACGCCATTCAAAAATCAGGAATGGACAAACCCTTAGAAACCTCCATATATAAACTAATGTAAGAAAATAAATATTTGAATTACATAATAATCAACAACATACACATATTACAAACGATAAAATTAGTGGTGCAAAACCATTGCACATACTTTCTCATATACGTTTCTCTGTCTGCAGCATAGAGTGAGAAAAAATTATATAGTGAAAGGGTCATATCTGTCGTGGTCCTATATACTTTGGTCGTCTTCCAGTGCTGTATTCCTGCTCAAAGTAAGTAGATGAACTGTCCTTTATTGAAATTTCAAAGGAAAATAAATATTCAGTTTATTATTTCAAAACATATAGCGACATCTCAGTATTATAAATATCGTAAAAGTGTTATCTCAAGGAATCTCAGAATACATGTTTCACCTACCATTAAACAGTATTGATTCTAAAGCTAATCTAGCACTAATCGCTTTGGGTTTTATCTCATTGAACTCAGATTCCTATTTTCCACGTCACCCTTACTGCTGACCTTTGTGAGTGTACTTTGCTATTTCGTACAAAAAAAAAAGATATGCGATGGGGAACTATAGTTGCAGATAATCTGGGGTGGAAACTCAAAACAATATTTCTTGTTTTAGAATTGATAACCCAATGTTTTTTTTAAGTGCACACATGATTGGCTTCATATTCTTGTTTCTAAATTTAAGTATTGAATTTATTTATAATTAAATGGGTACATTACATTTACTATGTAATACTAAACTATAAGTGTTCGAAAGCTTGTACGCTTCCCAACTTTCAAAGATACAAACAAGAAGTAAGGTACATCATACAAAGTATGCTTCATTTTATCCAAATGAAAAGTTACTGAATGTTCTTTAAAATATTAATACTTCAGTTTTATTTAAAGAGTATATTTCATGGAGGTCAAGTTTTACTGATCTAATATTGCTCAAAAGTTGTCTTTAGGTATGGAAGAGATTCTGTTTAAATTGCAGGATAATCGGAAAATGTTAAAAGGTGCCGCGAGGAGGTCAGAGTTTGAAGTTATGTGTGTTTTTTCGTTGAATTGCAATGTTTCCGATTCCTTTGCGAAATGCTGGAGGTTTTATTTAATATTGTTTACCACCCAGTGCTATCTGATCAATAATAGAGTTTGTGCAACGTGGTTTGAGGTGGGGGGTCATGTCTCGTATTGTTGAGAATGACCTAGAAGCATATTACAGCACTAGAGATAGTAGGCATTCGGAGTTCAATTGATTAATGGCCAGACCCGACGTTCGCGTCGGTTGCACGTTCCTTTGTTATTGCTTGTTTGTTTGATTATGATAAGATTGTTATTGTGATATTACTTTTGTGACTTTTGTTCAATGCACTCCGACAATGCTAAAGGGAGTTCAAACGAGGCAAATGGTAGTGTCCTTTTTTCGGTCATACTAAAGAGCTTAGTTAGGTCATCCTAGAGATATTATTTGCCAGCTTATGAAGATGTTAAAAAGTGCTACCTGCTGAAAACCATAAGCTAAAACCGAAATCTTTTGCTACGGAGCCGACGGTGAATAAATTATCTGAGATATTGGTGAAACTACTTGAAAGTATTTGGTTAAAAAGTTTAATCTCGATAGTGCCTCATACTCGAATCCCGCAAATTGCATTGACAAATGAGATACGAGTATAAAGTCTGTCATGACAAATACAGAAATATTTTAAGGTCCAGAAAAAGAAAAAAAGACAAACGTTTGAGTTAAAACTGCGCTTATTTATAAAAGCAAACGTTTATTTGATGTGGCTGCCAGAAAATGCGCGGAATTTTCTAGTTGTAAATGTTCCAAAGAAAAGAAAGTCCCTAGTCTCGAACAAGAAAAAATCGGAGAAATATTAAAAAATGGCTATTTGTAAAATCGATAGAGCCAATATTTCTTCAAGTTATTTGTATTCTTATATTTATTACGGTAATTTATTTACTACAATTGTCTGAATTCATCTTCCTATTATTTACATCCCTTATACGGCGGGAGAAATTCAGCAAAAAATAAGAAATACTGTTTACACTCAGAAAAATTTAGAAGCAGGTAAACGTTTCCTACATCTAATTTTTGCAGAAATTGTATTGACAAACCCCAATTTCAAAAGCATTAGAATAAAAAGAATATCGCAAATATTTTTAATTTTTTAATTGGAATTTTTTACGAAAAACTATTTTTACGCCCTCTGCAGCACCTCAAGATAATTTTCTACATTATATAAACTTTGCAGTCTTACTTTGTACGTAGAAAAGAAAATTTTGATGACTATTACAAAGCTATGGTAAAAAAAATGACTGTGTTTCGTTCCACACTACTGTACACATCCTACATTGGAGATGCTCAAGAAAACATTTAGAAAACAACTATTACACTAGTACAACAAGAGATATTCTACTTACTGATTCAATGCGAGGGTGGGATATTTCATCAAGGGATTGTTAAAAGCTGACAGGCTGCTCAGTCTCCACGTGTACTGTTCTCTGCAGATAAGGAAGACATCAACTGCTTACCTTGCGCTCGGGTAGTGCAAAGTACAACTCGCTTTGGCTCGTGCAACTCGATCGACAGACCGAAGTGACATCCCGCGAGGAAGAAAGATTCTCAGAAGTTTTGCACATCTCGTTTCTTTTCAAACTAATGCTATTCATTTGTTCCCCGTAAGGTCTCGTCATTCCTCTCTTCTCGAGTTTTGCTTCATTTACAGTTTTTCGGAGAATTGAATAAGTCCGAATAAACAAATTCCTTCATAGAGAACCTTAATGGAACAGAAATGAAAATACCCGTAAAATAACACGTAAACAGAATTGCTATTCAAATTGTTAATAAATTTCTCGTTCAGAGAAGACGTTTTTCCTTTTTAATTGGTAGACACTGGTAGCAAAACACTTATTTCGAATAAACCAATCTCTCTTAAAACAATATCCAAAAGGAATACAAAATTAGAATAAAAAATTCGCGACCACCACTCCTATTTAAAGAAACATCAATTACTGTAAGCTTGTCTTCACGAGCGACTACTTAGAACGATTTACTAAACTAAACACAGGAATTGTCTTATATCACATGAAAACAATTCGGTTCCTAACATTGGTCTACTAATGGAGGAACTTATAAATGGCAAAATACGCAACCATCAAAGAAATTTATTTTTGTTATACGTGCATTACAAATGTGAGTAAAATGTTTAAAATGTGTTTTCTTATAAAAAATTACCATTTTCTACATGTAAAATTACGTGCTAACTATTTCACAGCCCCCTTCTTACATAAGGTTGACATACCCCAAGGTTGACAAATGCGGGAATAAACTATTAAGCTTTCAGCCATCCTCTCCACGTTTCGTCCCACTCGAAGAGATTTCAGTGTCGAACACAGGGACAACGTTCAACTCGAACAGAGGGTGTGATTTCTATCAAATTCACTACAGTATCGATGGATATTATTTTCTTCAAAGTTACGGATTATTTTCTTGCACTATGATAATATGTAATCCTTCTCTCTTTGTACAATATAGTTCTCCTACAAGGGACATATGCTGATAAAACTCTTCCGGCCGCTGAATGCAAAGCTTTTCAGTTCACAAACCAATCCCGTAATCAGGGAAAGGACACGAGCAGGCTCTTTTCCTTGGCAGAGTAAAGAACAATAAATAAAGAAATTACTATGGTAGATAATTGTTGAGAAACTAGCTCTTGAGTAAAACTGCCAATCATTGTAGTTGTTTTTCTTTCCTCTCCCACTTCTACATGCAATTAAAATTGCCATGAAAATCGTGAGAGAAAATAAAAAAATTGCAGGTTCAGAATTGTTCGTAATTACCTTTCATAAATTACATGACACTTTTTTCGTTTAGTTAATGTTTTGAATTACATTTGTATCTAATGCAGCTGAACATTCCGTAACTAACAATTAACGTATTTTATTACGCGCATACAATCCATTATTACAAAGGGAAATTCAATCAATATTATGCGCAGTCACTACGCAGTAACTCCATAAAATAACTAATTTAAATTTTTACAAAAAAACCTACTGAAGATTCGGCAATTTTACTTACATATCTGGGTCATCGGGAGGAACGAATTTTTCGTTCGACGTGAAATTATAATTCAATCGTCTTTCGTAGTCCCATGATATCCGGGATCCAAATGGATGTATTTCGGAGAATGCAAAAATGAAGACATTTACGTTCAGTAGTTTTGCAATGTGAGTTGAGTAAAATATACAAATCTCGGTCAACAAAGAGTAATAGGGTGATAAGGCGTAATGAATAAAATTAATTATAATTTATTTGCACTATTCTGAATTTAAATTAAATGCTTATAATATTTCTCCGTCAAAATCATAGAATTATTGAATTGACATTAGCATGGAACTAATTGTGTTATAGAAGAAATTACATTTGAATATTTTGGAATATTCTACTGATCCTATTCTTACAGGTAAATTTAAAAAAAATGATAAAATATTAACCTATGATAACAGCAATTTCATATATGGTTTACGTGTTAATACAATTGTGTGTGCGTAGATTAACTGGAATACTCTTCCAGAGAAACCCTAAAAAGACTTAAACTTAAAAAGATACGACGAATCTTAACTCATTTTATAGCGCATGCTGTATTAGACTTATGAAAATGAGCAATGAAATAATAGGTGGAACTGGATGAGCTCGCTAAGTTACTGAGATGAGTTTCCACGGCTGATTTAACATAGAAGCGACAGTTGTCACGGACTCGACCAGCTTCTTTTTCGAAGAGTTATCAGTCTTTCTAAGTGTTTCTTGCTCTGACGCAGTTGGCGTGAGAGCGATGGTGGGCATTACTTCTTTTGCAAATTCAACGAATACATCATCAACTCTTTTATGATTAAACATAACTGAAGCGAGTAAGTCAATATTTTTCAAATGCAGGGATGCAATATTAGGAATTTCTTCATTTTACACACATTGTATTTTTCAGACATATTTAGTTAATACCAGAAATAATGCAAAATGATTGAGTTTATTTGGTGTTGAATGACCACAGGTGGAGTACACAAAAATCATCAAGTGATAGGCACATTGTTTAAAACTAAAAAAATGCCCATGGGATTATCTGACACACGATTTACTTTTGAGTTAAAGAAAACACATAATAAAGAAAACGAAGTTTCAATTTCTTAATAAATACACTTCAGGAATAGGGAAAATTTGTAGGTAATAATAATAATAATACACATAATAATAATAATGACATAAATAAATCCATATTTATAAATTATTTGCGTGAAGAAACATGGAGAGATGTTTACAATTGCCAAAACACTGACGACAAATTCGAAGTATTTAACTCAATATTCCTAAAACATTACAACTCTAGCTTTCCCATAAAACGCAAATTAATTAACACAAAGAAATACAATAGATGGATCACCCAAGGGATAAGGATTTCTTCAAAAAAACAAACGCCGTTTATATTATCTTTCAAAACGCTATAACCAACCACCCGAATTCCATAATTATTTTCGTAAATATAAGACTATTCTTCGAAAAGTAGTCTATGCAGCTAAAGTAATGGAAAACGACAGGCATATACTAAAATCGAACAACCGGATGAAAGCCATGTGGAATATTGTTAACAATTACACGTCAACTTCTGAAAATCGCGAAGAAAATGTTTCTTTACTAAACGATGGCAAGATCGTGTCAAATCCTCAGGACATCGCAAGTTTGTTTAATTCTCACTTCTCAGAAGTTGGTAAAATAACGAACTCAATATATCCAAATCAATGTCCTCCAATTATATCCACCCACATACCCAATTCTATGTTCACTTCCGAAACTAACGCCAGTGAAGTCATGAGAATCATCAGCTCATTAAAAAACAAATTTTCAACAGGCATAGATGATACCTGAGTTTATTGTTAAATTTTCGTCCCATGCTATAATAAATCCACTCGTAAATATTTTTAATAGTTTTTTATCGGAAGGGGTGTTTCCTAAAATATTTAAGAGAGCTAAACTGAAACCTTTACACAAGAAAGGAAAAAAACTTATATAGGAAATTACCGACCAATATCTCTACTACCCACTTTCTCAAAAATCCTAGAAAAATTGTTCTATAAGTGTCTTCTAGATTTTTTATCAAAAAATAACATTCTCTCTGACGATCAACACGGTTTTAGGAAATCCTTTTCCACTACAAGCGCCATATTTTCCTTCTTAAACGATGTTACCACATCTCTAGACCTTGGAGAAAATCCTCAGGGTGTTTTTCTTGACTTATCCAAAGCATTCGATGTCATCGATCAGGAATTCTCCTTTCCAAATTGCATTCTTTAGGCATTCGTGGACTTCCACATCAATGGCTAACTTCTTATTCAAAAAAAAAATATCAACAGGTCGAAAAATCCTATACTAAAAATAAAATACTTGAGCGTTCTCGGCCCTATACTCTTGTTATTGTATGTGAACGACATGTTATCATCCACATCAGATTGCAAAATGGTTCTTTTTGCTGATGACACTAATTTACTATGTAAACACGCCAATGCTCAAAAAGTTTTGTCTAACCTTTCGACTTGGTTCCATGCAAATCGTCTCATTGTAAACACTGACAAAACAGTGTCTAT